>JAECUM010001568.1:0-145621 GCA_016617855.1 Megalonaias nervosa
TCATTTTGTATAAATTTTGAAGGTCTTCATGAGAAGTTGCTTTCTGTTAAATTTGGTAAAAGTCTGTGGAGCAGTTTTGAGAAAAGTTCATTTGAAAGATTTTCCTATTTTTAATTGACAACATGATTTTTTGTCAAATTTAGTCAAATTCAATTCAGTTCTTTTTATTTGAAGAAGTATAAATATTTCCATCTTGTAGTCAAGGAGATCATATCTGATGACAAATCGGTACCAGTTTAAAGGATTTTATTTCTTCAGGATAGAATTCTTCTCAGCGATTTTTGAGATGTCATTTTAAATGTATCCATTTTTAGCAGCCGTATTTATATTCGATTGCGGATTCGCATAAACGTGCAAGGCCCTTATGTCAGAATGCTTCCATCAAATTTGATCAAATTCTGTTAAGCAGTTTCGGAGAGAAGGTTGTTTAACAGTTCTCTATATTTAGTATTGAGATCATATTTGATTGTAATTCGGCATCATTATAAAAACAAGAGGTCCAGGTGGGCATGAGATAACTTACGTGGCTGACATCTACTTAACGGACAAATGCTTAGGCAGTTGACTAAGAAATTTGGGATATAATGATGCTTTCTGACATTTAACTGTTTTTTTAACCTTTTTGTTACAGCAGCTATGTTGGATGGCAGACCATCATCATTTATGCAGATCTGGAAGGCCTTATGCTTGCTTACTTTCTACGGAACTTCTGTTGAGTGTTTTGAACAAAAGTTATTTAAAGGTTATTCTTAACAATAGCTAATGCTGAATAATTTAATCAACATCATTTACTTAACATTTAAGGGTTTTATGACATGATAGCTTCTGTCAAAATTGGTTAAAGAAATCTCTATAAGTTTTATTGCTTTGGGGTTTTTTTTAAATATAAATTTAATTCGTATATTGCCTCTACAAAGTTCTACCCCTAACCCCAGTCGTAACCCCGGGCGTCTACATCCACAAAATAAAGAGCACATACCTACGCGCAATTTCAGTGCATCTAAACTATTTTTTCCCAAATTGATAGGCACCAGTGAGTAGGTTTCATAAGACCTTCATTTCGGGAGGGGGCTTAGTAAGCTAACTTCGTACATATATGTGCATGATCTATATGTTTTTGATTATGGTTTTGCGCAAAGTTCAGTTCTTTGCACCGTGTATACATACTTTTTTATCCATGGAATCGTGAAATTTGGTGAGGGATACACTGGAGTATTACACCCTCATCACAAAAGTAGGTCATTATTACCCGTATTTTACGCTTCACAGACATTCTGTATTTTATGTGTATTTCTCAAACTCTGTTCATGCTAGAATCATCAAATCTGATGATTGTATGTATCTCTAACAGTGCCATACCCTACAACAAACATCACTGTGACCTATATTTTGCACTGTATTGGCTTAGACAAAGTGTTTCCGTTTAGCTCATGACCACATAAGCTTTTCGCACTATGCATAAATGATGTTCTACCTGAAATCATGGCACTTGGCGAGCAGATGCATCTTGATATGTACTACATCCTCATTAAAAAAGTAGGTCAGTGTGAGCTATATTTCAGGCTTAAATGACGTTGGGTAAATTCTATGTTTTATGTTTGTTTCTCAAGTTCTGTTATTGCTAGAATCATCAGAAAAGATGACTTAATAAGTCCTACATTTCATATTTAATTGTCTTGAGTTACTTCTTTAAATTTAACTCGTGACCACGTAGGTTTTATGCGCCTTAGTAGTCTAGTGTAGCACTTCAGGGTTGAATGCAAGGGTGAGCTTGAGAAATCACTTATCCGTCCCTCGCCCTGGAGGAAGTTGCCCATGCCTGGTCTAATGGCACCCAGTATTGAATATAGTCACAAGATTATAGGCCAAAAGGGGAAATTAACATTAAGCCGCCATGTTTTACAAGAAACAATGTTTTGCAAAATAATTGATTCATAACTTTTTTCACGTGTGGCGAGTCTGTCTTGTTAGAAATGATACCAATGTAAGGGTTTTTTTGTTGTTTTGGATGGAAATAATAGTTATAAACTTTGGTTCATATGTTTTTTTTTTTTCTTTCCACTAGATGAGATTGTCTTGTTACATGTGCTAACAGTGTTAGACGTGCTTGGTGGGAAATGTGAGTTTGCTCTCTAAATGAAAGGAATATTACGTCATACGATTGGCATGATGAGCTATCTATTTGTAATATGCTCCATCTCTTTTGGTGAGAAATGTAATAGGTTGGAGTTTGTCGGCCTTATAACTGAAATGAATATAGATATATTACGTATAGGGTTCTCTGGCCCGTAGCATGAAACTCCACATGATATTTAAAATGCCTTTTGGAATAACTAACATTCGGTCCTTTACTTACCACACAAGCTATAATGTAATATAAGGGGCTTAAAAATATAATTAAAATCCTTTATAAATATGTTACGTATATGTAATTAAATTGCTTGTGTGTTAGTTTTAAAATTCTTTTTTATTTTATTTTTGGTTCATTACATTTTATTGTAATGATAATTTTCATTGAATTTGAATCTCTTTTTCGGAAAATTGACTTGACCCGATTAGATTATAACGATTTCTTCAGCACTATTTTTAGTTCACCCTGGTTCATAGATCTTGTAAACACTAAGCGGAAATGATTGGCTATTACCAAGGTCATTTTCGGCCCACGTGTTAGCTGAATTGTAAACAGCCATTTTTTAAAATTTATTTCCAGTGCGAGAATTTGATTCTTATATAGGGCTATTCTAGCTACGTGCTAAAGGGCATTTTTTTTATTTTTTTTTATTTCGCTGTTCAAATTAGTGGTCGCGTCGCCTGTCACGTGAGCCACTATGTGATCTAAAATCGAGGCTTAAAACAGCCATTTTCTACTAGATCTAGTGAGTCGTATTTTAAACCTTGAGGGCTCAAGAGGTTTTGATTGTTGTTGCCAGATTGTTTTTGATATTCATCTGTTTTTTTTTAATTTAATAATTCATTCTCTAGAAAACTACACAAGTGCTTCATATTTATAAAAGTTCTGGGACAAAGAAATTCAGCGGAAATTTATTCTGGAACTCTAAACGGAATTATTATAAACTGTGATTCAATCGAGGATCTGTTGCCACCAGTACAACGATCTCATCTGACGTCATCGCCTCCATATTGGAATTTCATCGAGATTCGAACCTGGATTCAATTAGAACTGTTTAGTGATAGGACTTATATTTTTCAATCCTAGGATTAAATTTTGGATTATATTCACAAACCGTAAGTCCTACTTACCAATTTTTACATTGTTTTTTAGGGAAATAAATTATTTTGTTATAATTTACAAAGCTGGTTGGATTCACTCTTTTCTTTTGTTACTTTTGTACGAGCCTACACGTAACAAATAGAAATACCTTTCGCTCCCAACCATCATCCTGTGATCCCCATAAAAAATAAAGTAAAAACCTCTAGCTTCTAGAATTTTGATATTTTCTCCATCTTTCCTGTTTTAAACAAATTACTATCCCATTCACAGCACGAATGATTATATTATCCATATGCACATTTCTAATGAGTCCCCATTGTCATCTGCACCTATCAGCCAAACAGCATACACTACCCTGTACACTGTGAGATTTTACCGATATTACAAGCGAGATAGGATAGTGCTTATACAAATCATAATATTCATTCTTTACCTGTCACTTTATTTGTTTCGAAATGCTAATTATTTTTTTAAATGTTGTGGTTAAAAAAAAAAAAAAATTAAAAAAAAAAATAAATAAAAAAAAAAAAAAAATTTAATGATTGAAGCCCTTTATCGATTGATTTGCAATTCTGAGTTCTGAAGTTGTTATACAGAACTACGGTAGTTAGTGTGTCAGACTCATGACCAGCAGGGTGTATGTTCCATTCCTGCCATCAGATCAGCCCCGGTACATGGCACGAGACATTAGACCTTCATGTGTAGATGTGACGTAGAGCACCAAACACTAAACCTCACTTTGCGATATGAAAATAGGGCAATTGAGCGAATTCGAACATTTTTCTGCATTAGTTGGTTCATCATAGGGCATGTAAAAAAAAAAAAAAAAACAACCCAACCCCTCCCAAAAAACAACCTGGAAATTACGTTGAATGATATCTTACCTGCTAAGCCTCTATCCCAAAACTTTACATAACCAATTTAGTAAGCCCTCCCCCACCCCCAACCCCGAGGTCACTACAATCGCAATTTACTTTTTGTGGGCGATAACATAAGGGAAAAATATGACTGTACGCATGAAACTGATCATACACGCAACATTATCGAGGAAACAGATTCAAACGATAAAGAGCGTCCATATTTTGTTAAAGCAATCAGACTTGCTGTATAAATCTAACTACAATATGAGAGAGAGAGAGAGAGAGAGAGAGAGAGAGAGAGAGAGAGAGAGAACGCAATGCAGCATAAACTTTCCCTCGGTTAACAGACCTCCACAATCCCATTCCACAGCAAAAGACTTGCTTCGTCTATTGTACAAGAACTGAAGATTAACACTGCTTTACTCTAGTCTGGAGAATACATTAATGTGTCTTTAACCGATTTGATTCCTGTCTTCGATAACCACATTGGCGTCTCAGACTGCAGACTGAGGCGTCATTATATTATAACGCTCAGTCATGCTGTATTTTAAACGCGGCAACCCTTACATGCATTTAAACCCAGTAACGCACTATTTTTTTTGGGGGGGGGGGGAACGGAGCGGTTGCCCCGGGCGCCAGAGGTCTTGGGGCGCCAAAACCACTTGCGCCAGAGGTCCTGGGGCGCCAAAATCCTTTGGGCCTTCGAAGTCGCCCATGGCGCCATTTACCCTTGGTACGCCACTGTCCAAACCTGCCCTTTCAAAGCAATTTTCGACCACTCTATATACACAATCTTCATTCCATGACATTTTCCCCCGAGAGTTGGAACCCGAAAGAAAAATAGAAATGAAATTGATGAAAATATTTCAAACATACTCATTCTTACCTGCATGACTTGCTGTGTTTGATCCTAGAGTTTGGAGGTTTGTGGAGAGAAAATAATGAAAATTAAGGTGGTGTGGTAAGGACAAAATACACAGAAAAACTAAAAGGTGGAAGAAAAATTAAATTTCTCCCGCGAACCGGATTCGAACCGGTGACCTAAGGATGTCCTTATTTTAATTTACTACAGTCCTCCGCTCTACCAACTGAGCTATCACGGGAGCCAACAATAAATGGCATTCTACAGGTTTTATATCGATTACAAGATATATGATTGGTGTAAGAAGAAAAGATGATAGGTGGCGCTACGATTGCAGCATTGAGAGAATATGGTGGGTGTTTATTTCCTTTTCTGTCTTTTATAAATTCTTTGCAGATAAATTATCTTTTATTTGGCAGTTGTAAACATTTTTAGTAGGGTTTTAAATGCAATGCTATAACCCCTGCCCGTTTAGAGGCGAAAGAGTATTAAATTATGATCGTAATGTTATTCCGTAGAAGTAATGCGGAAGTGCTTACTATCCTCTGCTATCTCGAGTGGTAATGTCATTTTTATTGTCAGTCACTGCTAATATCCATTAGCAGAATGTACATGTTGACCATGCAGTATGTTTATATGGATGCAGCTGTGGAGGATAAAGATGACTAAAGGTAGTTGATAAATATATTCTTAAATACCGTCCACTAACAGGTTTCCCAGGATCACCTGTTTCCGAGGCAGTACAGTAATGCATGCATTAATTAAACTTAAAAGTTAGCCTTTTCCCGTGTCTTGCGCGTCATTATGAGTTAAATGCCTCCGTAACCTTATATTTCGATAGTTGTTTGCCAGGGGGTTATCAATGTAGTCGAAGCTAGGCTGTTGGAAGGAAATATTTCTATAGTTTTTTCTCATGTACCTTTAACATTTAATGCAAGTTGCCTGCTTGCAGTCTCGAACTCCACAGTTTCCGGCTGACTAGTAGTGTTGCCCAAAAGTACCTGTGTTTCATTTCGATGTAGGAGACTATGTTGGTTTTGCCTACAAGTATATAGACAGCAGCTGTAGCACATCTCTCAGGAATAAACTATATCTGATGACGAATCTTGAGTTCAGACTTTTTCAGAGTTCCCAGATCTGCTATGTCTCTTCTGGGTCGTAGACAGCTTGTGGGTGTGAGAAGATGCTATACATATTGTGAGGTACAATAGGGTTCATCCCATTCTTTTAGTGAAGGCGAGTTTGCATGATGGAATACAATGCTCTTCCCCAATTTGTGTCCTCTCCTTCATAAATTCTTTCATGTAGACTCTCCTGGAAAATACTGTTACGTATATGTAATTAAATTGTTTGTGTGTTAGTTTTAAAATTCTTTTTCATTTTATTTTTGTTTCATTACATTTTATTGTAATGATTATTGAAAGGATTCGAAATTCTTTTTCAGTAATTCGATATTTTCTTTTAGTAAATGTTGGTTATCTAAGACGTAAAATGTGTTACATGAGAATTATTTTTAGTTAACCTAGTTCGTCTTGGGTTGGGAAGTTGTAAACATTCAGTTAAAATGATTGGTCAGTATCAGGGCCATACTTTGATTGCGTGATCACTATGTGTAAACAACGTTTATTTATTATTGGTTCTTAAGTGGAGCTACACTGGCGTATGTGATAGATTTCTTGTAGTAAGAGACCACATGACCCATCTTGCAAGACTTGAAATGATGTTTTTGGGGTTTAAATACGCATTCTTAATATTCTTCTGTCAGAGTCGTTTTAACATCTTGAAGGAACAAGGTGTTATTTTTATTTGTTGCCAGATTGTTTGTTTTTCATCTGATTTTTGGATTTAATAATTTATTCTCCTGGAAACTCAACAAGTTGACTTTCTTATAAAAAATTCTGAAATATATTCATGGAAATTTATTTTGGAATTATTTGGAAACAAAAACTGATTCAATTGAGGAATTGTTGATATTCGTACTTTGGACCACATCTGACATCATTACCTTCCATATTTGTATGTCGTCGAGATTCGAACCTGGATTCTAATAGAACTTTTTAGTGATAGGACTTGTGTTTTCATTCTTAGAATCAAATTTTGGAAAATTATTTTGTTAAAATATACAAAGCTTGTTGGCTTTCACTCTTTTCTTCTGTTACATTTGTAGGAGCCTACATGTAACAATACTAAGGTGCATTGTTGAATCAGTTTCCTTGACTATCGTATTTTTCAGGTTCCAGGATTATGCTGCTCTTCTTTTCATGCTGTTTAAGGTCACGATGTCACTTTTGAGTGTGTTGACTGAAAAGCGGTCAGGGCTTAAAAAGTTGTAGATTGTTTGAAAGTGTGATCTGCAGGTCTACTGGTTGTTAAGCAGTTGTAACATTGCCTCCTAGGGTATTTTTGCTAATATCATAGGAAAATGTAGAATTTAAAATGTATATATAGCTCTGAGCCCCAGTATGCAATGCCGATGGTCTAGGTGGATAATATACAAAAAATAAAATGTGAGAATAACAATTTAATAACAGATCTAAATATTCAAATAACACAAGTAAATTTCCACAATTTCTCCACTCAGTCGACCTATTTAATCTGCCAGTTTCATCATCAGATGTGCAACATGAGAGTGTTTCCACTTGTCCCTGCTACTTTACTCATCTGTATTATTTCCTTTTCCTTGACTGGTACTCCAGTACCCCTTCCATCCCTCTACTACATCCTTCACCCTTCCGCTTCCTTCACTTCCGTTCTCTGGTCTGCCTTCAAACTTCTACCTCCATTATTCTGTCCAGTCCCATGACCTCTCTAACAACTTCTCCCTACTTCATCACCTTTGGGTGGCACTCAGTCCAACCCAAACAACTCCAGACAGCACCGAAAGCTTCTCTGTAAATAATAAGGGACGTATAGCCTAGTCTCCCTTTTGACCTAGACAATCTCACACCCTCACACAACCTTTCATCAGCATAATGGCAATTAAAAGTCATTAAGTCATGCATACACTCACATCAAAATATTCCATATGTGCTTGTACGATAAAATAAGGGTAATAATACAACAGTAGTGTTAACAGCTCCTGATACACACATCAAAAACTTCCATGACATGAGTGCACAATTTTAATTTTCGATATAGTAACTACCAACATCACAACAATCAGACGCATTCCTTACCATACACATCATAAGAGGTACACACAGCATTCAAATACAAATATGCAGATACTTCAAGATATGTTCACAAGGCCAACATGTCTAACTCTGTATAGTTCACAACTATGTATTCAAATTCAAAATTAAAACAAGTGTAAGTTCTAACATAACTCATTAATAAATGCAGCAATTCAATACGATGCACACGGTAGCAAATTGCACAATTCTTATCACAGGCTAACAATCTACGTAATTCAATCTTGTATACTATTAATTTCTCTACAGAATGTTATGATAGGTAAATAACTCAAATACTTACTGTATTTACTGCGTGTTTTCAGACAGCAAAAAATAATTACTTTTTTTGTTGTCCGAATACACATTAAATTATTTAATTGGGTGTCCAAAAACAAACGGGAAGACAAATTTGTGCCCTCCCCCCCCATCCGTAATGAAGTTACCATTAGCTCACATGACGACGTGCTGCCATGAAGTAAAACAAGTCTTTTGTCTAACACCACAGAAAGGATAATGAATGAAAAACAGGCATTACTTGCCTATTTTGTCTATTTGATACATGTCCATCCACCAGAAAACGCAGCCATACATGTATTAGAGCCACGATTGTGTGCATACTTTCCAAAAGAACCGCCATATTAGTAATCATGCAATCCAGTTTAACCCTTTACTAATCAGTGATCAATAAAATCTACCTTACAAACGCATGCAAGCTTTATGTCTGTGTAATTACGATATTAATATAAACTAAATAATAATAAAAAATCGGAATTATAATTCTGAAGATATTTATGGCAGAAACATTTTAGTATCGAGAGTAGAAATACCGGTACATGTATGAGGGCTAATCTTAGAGCATCATGGGTGAGAGGCTCCATATGGGGTGAGTGTTGTACGCACGCCTAGAAATGGTAAAAATAACAAGCAAGTTGCAATATACGAGTCGTTAATATGTTGGTATTTTTTTTAAAATAAAGGTGATCTATTTTTTGTGGTTCTCTCGTCATTTTGTTTCCCACCTAGTCGAGGGTAGCTTCAAAATGAGTAGAGCCTGCCGACTCGAAACAATCGACTGCTCAAAGATTGTTTTGATGCATGTTGGAGATTTCAGGGTGTCTAGGTGATAATTGTTCCTACTATAATATGTGGGATTTCTTTGACAGGTGTGTTCGGAAATAAAGAGCAGCCATCTGGATTTCGTTAAAAGAGCACACGATGTACCGAACATGTTGAACCCCCAGTCAATATTTATCGTCTGCAAAGAGGTTTATTACCTGTAGAACAATAGCTACATTTAAACCCGTGGTACATAATGCTTCGGGGATAAGGGGTTTGTTTTGTTGCATGATGCCAATGAATTTACTAATCCATACTGACTCTCTGATGTATTGTTTAATGATATAAAGCAGGGGTCATGGTTTCTAATCAAAGCCATAACTGTCACACCTGCATGAAGTGGTTTTGTGTGTAACAATGTCTACACTGACAACCAATCCATGGACTTGCGTGACCACATTAAATAATTGGCGACCAAATGAAGCGAACTTTGTATCAGTTAAATTAACGGCAAACACCCTGTGAATTTTACTTTAAAATGAAGCAGCAAATCTTCTTAGATTGTGTCCGAAAACATAAATTGTAGAAAAAATTATAGTGGAGCAACGTCCGAAAATTACAAGGCATTTAAATATTATATTTGCCCAAAAAAAACGGTGTCCGAAAACAAACAATGTCCGAAAACATGCAGTAAATACAGTAAGTGAGATTAACTCTAATAAAGGTAACTTCTACATACCAACATAATTCTAGTAATCAATTTCTACATATTACATATAAACTTACAACTCTCAGTAATGTTCAACAAATTTGGGCGAAGAATTCTTACCTTTAAGAAGCTTTTCAAGTCTGAATTCCTGCTCTAACTTTTACAAATGATGTGCATTCAGAGTACACCTATTAGAATTCACTCCATAACTTACTAGACCTCTGCATTGTTCAAAATCCTGGCAAGTACTGAAGTGATCGTAAAATGACCTGTAGAATAAGGGTCTACTTCAGACAGGTGCCCTGCCCATATTTCCCTAACTCAGCCCTGATTTGATACTGGGGTCTCTTTGAACTGTGGTCTGCCCAGTTTCTCACACGTATGTCAAATTTCTTTATTCCACAGCTCAGCCGAGGCTTGGGTGTGAATAAACAACCTCGTCCAGTTTTACCAGTTACTTCGTCTCTTTGGAGATACCCGCCGCTTTGTTCCCTCTTGTGGCGATTCAGGTCGCATTTTTGTGCAACAAAGGTCAGTTGCCAATGTCACAGCGACATTCTCCACCTTAGGTAAGCTGTGTATATGAGGGCTGTCTTCACAACATGACAGCAGTGATTGCTAATTCATTGGCTACTGTGGGCAATCCTTTGAAGGTGGTCCTGATTGATGACCGCAGATTCTTCGTTGGAGTCACTGGTATCATCAGTTGATATGGATGCACTAGAGTGACACTCAAAGGTATTGCCAGTTGACATGACAGACTCATCTTAAATGGTTGATTTGAGTGTACTTCATTTTCTGTTTTTGGGCATTTCAGATTCATTTTCATGTTCTTCTACTGGGTGCTTTGTAGTTGGTGTACATATGTTGAGAATGGCTGCAAATGGCAAATATCACATTCCATCTTTTGGTAGTTGACTCTATCCGTATTGGTGTATGACTTGTTGGAGCTGTTTCCAAAGGCTGAATTATAGAATTTAATGATATGTGGGGCATGTCCTTCATGCCATTAAATGGAGGATGTATTATCCTTATAGGTTGCTGAATGATGTCGCTCAATGCAATGATTGTCCAGGCTGCTGAGAATCCCTCAGTGGCTGCACAGTTATTGTTTGACTGTTCAAAACTTGATGATAAACACTGGATACATCTGCGCTGTGGGTGATCCATATTCCTTGATGAGTTACCTACCATTTTCAAACATATATGGTATCTTAACTCTGCTGATTTGCTTTCATTTTCAAATAGGAGAATTGAGGCTGCATTAAAAAGACAGTCTCCGTTGCCCATGGTGATAATTGGATAGCTGCTAATGTGATGAACATAAAATTTTAAAACAGCTGTCTCGTGGTTTTATTGATTTTGTTCAAAGGAGAAACCAACTCGACATGTGAAAACATTTTATGACTAGCTTTGAACAATTTCGCTTTGGCAACCACAGCATCTAAATGTGCAGCTTGCTTCTTGTCAGCAGCCTATAAAATTATTAACATGTCATTTTTAATTGATAATTCATGCGATTCATTGTATATTTGTTTTTAGTTTATCACTATTAAAGGTCAACTGATCTTGAAGCTTTATGTATAAACATATTATAATTAATGTTACCAATTCTAGTTCAATTTTCATGACCTTGACCTACTTTAAAGACACTGTCCTCATCAACAAATCTATAATTGATAATTCATGCGATTCATTGTATATTTGTTTTTAGTTTATCACTATTAAAGGTCAACTGATCTTGAAGCTTTATGTATAAACATATTATAATTAATGTTACCAATTCTAGTTCAATTTTCATGACCTTGACCTACTTTAAAGACACTGTCCTCATCAACAAATCTATAATTGAAAAAGACACTGTTTGGTAAGGGAAACTTTTGATACTTATTTCAATAATTTATCGTACTGGTATAAAAAATGAAACTACATTTTTGTCAACATCACTGGGGATTTGCATATCCAATTTTCATATGATAATAGATCTGGAACAAAGTTTGTTGATGATGTGCACATAGGGTAAGGAAAAATTCTACAGATTTTAGGTTCAAAAGGTAAAATATGGTTACTGTGTCTAAGATTTCAGCACCAAAATGTCAGTTATTTACACGGGACTATTAAACATGGGGTTGAAATATAATGTGCCATTCATGATACTCATTGAAATATATTTCTTGATTGATGCTCTTTTCTTTTAGGTTGCAGAATTGCAAATAATTAGTCAATATTGCATATAGGATCCCAAGGGCAGGGGACACTGCCCCCACTCTCCAGATTTTGGGGACACACAGTATTTTAGATGGAGGAAGGAAAATAGTCACTTTTGCACAAATACATCTAGTACTGTAAAAATGAGATAATCTTATTTTGACAGTTTTGCCACCTGTCTTTGTGTTCTGCATATTTTCCTTGGACATTTACTTTATTGCAATAAAATGTTTACTATGGGCTTGAGTAACTCATGAAAACATTAACGTGTTTGAATATTTTGCTGACCATAAATGAGCTGCACTATGGAATTTTCCATTTTTGATCGTGCTCACATTGAGCTTTAGTATAGATCCATCATCTGTTAGCATTTATGATAATAAATACCTGTTTTCTGAGTTAGTTTTCTTTCCAAACTGACAAATCAATAATTAAATGTCAAATTGTGTATTTGCTTAAATGTAATCTTTTTTGTAATTATTTCAACCTTAAATTAAATCTACCATTACTGTGCACAAACAGCTGTCAAATACGTTAAGTTGCAACCCAGCCTACTATCACACATCTTCAATGTTTTCCTTGCTAGATAAATTGTTTTAAAACAGATATTTATTGAAGTCTTATAGCTTTATAGCCTTTCACCTCTTTGGCCATGTTAGTGCCAACAGAGACCTGGATGGGCACTAATGAAAAGTTAAATGCTTATTTTTGTCTGACAAAAAAGTGCATCCAGAGGGACACACAGTATCAAGTTTTGAGGGACATAGGATAAAAAAAACAACTGCTAGCAGACAGTCAATATGCAACTGATTAGTTGTGGTCATATGGTATTTTTCAGTCAGCAACATTGAAGCCATACCTGAATGCCATCAGGGCTACCCTCCAGGCCACGATGTGCCTACAGAACTTTGATTCTCAGGTGGTGGAGAGGCACAACAAACCAGAAGTGGAGGTCAAGTAAGCATACAAGTGATATCTTCTTGGTTATTTGGGAGACTGATTTTAAATATAGTAATAAAACAGGGTCCGTAGGGGACCTTGAAAACCATGATAAACCTTGAAAAATGAATTGTTCCCTCAAGGCCTTGAAAACACCTTGAAAATTAAAAATATTGTCTGTGTACCTTGAAAAGCCTTGATTTTCATGAAACCAGAAGGAATTAATAAGTAGTTTTTGTTTTTACAGAATTAATAAAAGAAAACGGGGAAAAACAACATAAAAACAATCTCTCACTAAGTTTGTGCCAGAACGGAAATTTGTCCACAACTGGCCACTGTGCAGTCGCACATTTTGAACTTCCGATTGTATGAAGCCCGGATGTAGCAGTGGTTTAAATTTGAATCATTCACTTCGGCATGGTTGGCTGCCAATTCCAACTTAGGTGGCTAGATGAAGAAAAATATAAAGTTTGGATTATGTTATCTTTCTCACAGAGCTTTACAAAATGCACATTATGCCAGAAGGGTATTGATTTGCATGCAATGGGAGAGAGTACTCCACGGTCACATGCAGCTGAAGAAAAAAAACAAGCTCTTGTAGGCATAATGGTGCTTAATTCAGGCAAAACAAGAAGCCTTCAGCATGAAATCATTTTTGACGAAAGAGGTATGTCTGTGAACACAGAGATTAAAGTTTTAAAATAGAAACTGTATATAGTCTTAATTATGAAATTAGTTCAATCCGGTTCTATTAGGGATTGAGTGGAAATAGCACAGACGATAACTGCAACGAACACGATAAATCTAAAAATATAGAATACAGCTAAGCTGAGAGAAATATTAATGTATCTAATATGAAATAGTTTAAAATATCCATACGCTGTTTTTAAATAAGCTGTAACATAAGAAACAAATATCTAAACTTTTTTGTTTATGGGGATGAGTGAAGAAGAAAGGAAGATAGTGAAAAAGACAGAGACAATGACAGCTGCTGCTGATGACTATGCATTGAAAGCAAAGATCCACAGGAAAATTTCCTTTATCACGACATCAAAATAATTTGAGGAAAAGGGAAAAGGACAAAATCACTGAACTTGGAGCTCTTGAAAAACTGCTTGATGACAAAGCTACAAGAACTGAAAAATTCACTCTAAATATTTTGCACTTTGTAAATAGTGTACAGTAGACAGAGTAAAATGAACTTTGTTCAGTGACTACATTATTCTAATGCCCAGATGTAGGACATTTAATATTAACGGGAAAGATATCAATGATCATACTATTGACCTCATGTTTTATTTTTGTTGTTTTAAAAATAAATTTGCAAGAAATGTTCCTTGTATGGAGTAATAATAAGTATTAACTTGTATTTACATACAGTTTCATTTATGTATCCTTTAAAATTAATGTAATAATGCACCTTGAAAAACGTGATTTTGAACCTTGAAAAAACTTGAAGAAACCTTGAAAATTTTTGAAAGAAATATGCTACTAACCCTGACTAAAAATAAGGGCAGAAAAACTTGAACTCTTTTGGAAGGTAATCAAGAATTTTCTTATATATTGAAAAATCGCATGGAACCAACAAAAAATGTTCCTATAGACTGTTCCAGACGTATCACATGCTTCAGTAAGCAAGCAGAAATGACACTAATTAGTGTAAAATTCATAAAATTTGTGAATCAAATACCATAAAAGCAATGGACGAGTAAAACCTATAGTAAGGACCGCCTCTTTTATAGATCAACAAGACGAGTGCTGTCTGGGGTCAACAAAGACACGTATCTGAGGACCAACTCTCCTTTGAAACCACATCTCTTGGTTCGTTTTGATTATATCAGCAGGTCAGGTTAAATACAGCCTTCAGTATAATTCTTGCTGAATAAAATTTAGGGCTTAATATTTTATATCTTCCAGGGTTCATTCTAGAGTGCATTTTTGTGCCAGGGTACTGAATAAAAACTGCAAGTGGCTTCATCCTAGTAATGGAATGCACTGCAACTTAACTTTTTCCCAACAGTACAGTTACTAATAGGTAAAGCATCTATATCAGTGAGATGCTTATAAAAATAATAGGTGACTGAGATGTGCCAGTAGCAAGTTGTATAACCCAGAATGAAGAGAAGGAAAATTTGCATAGCTTCATTTTTGTGACCCAAAGTCAGAAAGATTATCTAACACTTTTCCAATCTATTAAATGGTGGTAACAAAGAATAGACCCTTGACATTAATAATGAACCAATCATTGTTTGAACTGGACACATCATCAGTATAAATCCTAAAAGATTCCAACATGAATGGATAAGAAATCACACATGTCACTGGCTGGCTTACAATCAAGAAAGAAACATCATGACAGGCACTCATTGTATTAAGCAAAACTAGGAGAATTCTTTGATCTAGGGTACTAACTTCTGTACCAGTACAGTACAATTGTACTGATCATATCAATACAGTGATCGACATTGCCATGCAAATTGAGTTTAGGTTAGCTGTGAATCGTTTTATGTCAAAAAGATTATCAGTCCAGAGTGTTATGACTGTTGCCTACTGTTTAGTGAAAGAGAATATTTTCATTTTGGAGCAATTAGCAGAAATTGTAATCAGAGTTCTCACTTAGATTTTAAAACTAGGAGTCCAGGACTCCCATTTTGGTAAAAATAGGAGTCCCACCAGCATAAGTTGCAGTCCCCTCCCAGATGTGAACTTTGTAAATTAGAAGAACTAATGGTTGCCACTGAGTTTAATTTCCACATTCTTTATAACACTGACATATAGCTCTTGTTTGTCGATCCGAGTGTGACTGAATTTTGTCAGTTTTGTCAATTTCTAGGAAAGGTCTTATTCCAAACACTAAGCCAGGCACCACACACTTCCTTACACTTGGCTACTGTCCCATCCAAACTATCAGTTCTAGCAAAATAAGCACTTGAATCACCTTACAATCTTGGTCAACTTGCTGTTTAACCCCAAAATACTTATCCAGATTTGCAAATGGCATTTTGTTTAAGTCTCAGTATGTCTTGATTTCGAGGTCGCATGCACTGCACTTGGAAATGAACACAATAGTGAAAGCTAAAGTTTTTATTTGATGTATTTTCATAAATAACCACATGTAGATTTCTGGCTCTTTCTGCCTCTATATTTGATCACTGTAAATATCAGCACATTTTCCCACCCAGCAGCCAGTCAAAGTCTTTGAACTTGCCACCTGGCTATTGCATCATGTTCTTTTGATGTAGTCTTATAATGGCAACATGCTCATAAGAGAGTTTGCCAGCCACTGAATTCTGTCATTGTAAATATCAGCACAGCTAACTGATCAACACATTTTCCCACTCAGCAGGTGGGTAAAGCAGTTCTGGCAAGTCTTAGAATTTTGCTGCCCACCTATTACATGCATACAGAGGACTCCGCCTAAGTGATTTTCTGTGTCACAGATAAAAAAGATTGCATCCAGATATGCGTGATTAAGCGTTTCCGAGACATCTGGTAATTAATTGTGCTGTCTTCACTAAAATCATTAGCTTGGATTGTAAACTGTAAGTTAAATTGATTCTTACTCTGGGCACAGAATAATACTGTAATCAGAGGAATAATAAATATCTTAAGCATAATTTTTGTGTATATTTTTTACCTAATCTTATGTAATCACTATCAGAGTTGTCATATTCTTGATGGCCCATTTTAAAAATTATGAAGGACCAATGACCACATAAGGCTGAATCCTAGATTGAACCCTGTCTTGGAGATAATCACACCAGTTTCAAACCTTTGAGCAGAACTTGAATTCACACAAATATAGCATCCAAGGGTGAGACTTTGTGTCGTGCCAGCTGTAGCAAATTGCAATACATGGGTATCACTTTTTGACTGCATTGGTATTGGTGTTAAGATTCTTTGTTACAGTTTTCTTTTGAAATTTTTCAAAACAATTATTTATAGTTGTCCCAGCTCATTAGACTTAGGAATTGGTATCCTTATATTATTCTCTGTCTCCGAGGAGATCTGACCTTCAAGACCATGATACCAAGATGTGCATGCACACAGATGATAAAATGGTCACCTGGATTTCTTCAGATAGAATAGACATGATGCAATTATGTTGCCAATGACTATATTCCAGTGTGACTTTGTTCATAATTACATGTCAGAGTTTCAAGTAGTCTCAGATCAGTAACATGGCAGGAGTAACTCACGTTCTTACAATAAAGAAAATCAATCCTTTGATTAAGTCAAATTTTTTACAAATGATTGAAATGTATTTTCAGAAGCAGCAAGGAGCTTTTACTGACACCAGTAATGATAAGTAGAAATGAGAGAGAGAAGGTTCTCATAGAGGGTTCCGTCAACTCTTTGAGGATAAGCATTGCAGTGAAACAGGTTTGCACCATTATCATCTAAATTCTGTCTGTCACATAATAAATACAAAGATAGGTCCAGAACCCCCGTTTCACAGGTCTTGAATTTCACGCATTTAAGTAACCAAAGGATGTTACTGCCCATCCCAGTTTAATGTTTTACTGATCATAAAGATATGTAAAATGTGAGTCATTTTAATATATTTCAGCAATAGATAAAAATTGGAAAATTACCGGGATTGCCCCCAAAAATGCCATAATCTAAATTATTCAGCAACTTTTAGCATGGGGTTAGGTACATGGTAGCACCACAAATGGTGTATTCCAGAAAATACATTACTGCCATGTAAAGAGCAAACATGAACAAAATATAAGAGAAAGTAAATATGTTTTCCTGGTGTTCTTTTATTTCCTAGTTAAATTCAAATTTCCAACCCTTGATTCTTTGCAGTCTTCAAATTCAAATTAACAGTTTAAAGTCTTTATTTTCAGCACAATTTTTATCCTGCTCTTTGTTGAAAAGATCCTTTCACAATCTGAAGAAGATGAAATGCAAAATGTATTAAAGGATGTAATAAAAATACAAAACTGCCTTATATGATTCCTTTAAAAAAATACTTAAATCTTATTGTGAAAGTAGTATGTGAGGATAATACTGATTCTGTTTGCAGACCAGGTGCTTACTGTTGGAATAATATGTGAAATGAAGAAATAATCCACAACATTTTCTTTGAGTAATACTGGTAAAACAAGTCAAAATTTCAAGATAAAATTTCCTCCTGTCTGTACTTGGATAGGCAGACGGAAATTCCTTGGGCAGCACATGCTTAAACTTAAGATTTATTGATCAAATAATTTTTTTCTCTTGCCCAGAACCTGCTGTGTAAAAGTAAGTACAGCCCATGGTGGATTTACAGTTTTTATTTGCGATAAAATTTTGGTCATGTATATTTAGGGAAAACACCAAGAACAAGAAGAACAAGAAAAGATCTTATGATTCCAGAATTGGGATGTAGGTTCAAATTTACATGATCCCACCTCTCTGTACCCATTACCATGTAAAAGAAGGTAGCATTATGGTAGACTTACCATTCAATCCAGCTATTTCCTCCCAGGGGTAGGAAATCTTCCATTCTGTTTTAAACTAGAATTTTGTGTTTTGGGACCCACTATATCTTCATGAGAGATATACTACTACCTGCTCCTGAATCAGTAAATTCAGCATCTGATTTTCCTATTTTAAAAAAAAGTAAGCATGGAGCTAGCTGGGTGATGGGTTCTTTTTATGACTTTGAAACATAATCAGATAAAGAGATTTAACAAAATTAGAACATATTATGCATTACATAGTTTGATCTGATATTAACAGCTTACACTATAAAGCATTTAATGATGCAGTCTTGTATGCATCTATCTGTTCCTGTTGTTTTTTTTTTTTCTGTACAGTAAAATTAGATCTCTACCAACTGCCATTACATACTTTTGTAAGTATCTTGCATTGGGGCAACAAAGATCCAGGTCACATGGCCAAAAGAAACAAAATGTTTATGCACTGAAACTTGACTTGCATATCAGATATCTTGAGCAAACTTTGCAAATGGCTTTCATTTGAGATAAGAAAGATGCCTTTGATTTGCAAAAAGAGGGGGTTAAAAAGTCATGGTCACCGTGTCTGTTACAAGAGAAGTGGTATTCACACATTGTCTTGAATTCTATATCATCTACATAGACAAAACTTTGTATATGGCATGTATTTGAGACTAGGATGGCACCTTGTCATTTTGGTATCAGAATATCAAGGGCCATGGTCACAGAACTGAAAGAAAAAATTATTTCCACAAAGCTACTTGTGTTCTATACCACATGCCATGACCAAACTTAGATGGCTTGCATCTGAAACAAGGAAGACACATGTTGATTCTTGGGAAAAATTGAAAGGTCCGAGCTTTCAAAGGAAAATGGTTTTCACAAATATCTGAAGTTCTCTATTACAAATCATGACCAAACTTTGGATTGCTTGCTTTTAAGGTAAGATGGTACCTATTAATATTGAAGTAAATCTATCAACAGTCAAGGTCACTAGGAATTAAAGAAAATGTTTCTGTAAATTAACTTAAACTAGTGTGTGTAAATGTATTATTACCATACATGTTTCATTTGAGCTTCAAAAAAAGGAAGGAAACATTCTAATGTAGTATGTCAAGGTGTCTATGTTTGATGCTAGACTATCAAGAGAGTCAGAAGTCACAAAGGGGGTATTTTTATCTAGACCATGCATGGTGAGACACTAGTATCACTTTTCCAGTGGTGATGTCATTTTGTTACCAACAATTTTATAATTATGGTGAAAGTTTTTTATCATAGATATTAATCACTGTATTTAACAGGTGTCTTATATAATATTACAATATGCCTAATGTTTAGTCTGTGACATGCAAGGACTTCGGTATTCTATTACTACATGCCTATTGATTCCTGATATACAAGGACTTTGGTACAATATTACTGCATGCATATTGGTTCCTGATATACAAGGACTTTGGTACAATATTACTGTATGCCTATTGGTTCCTGATATACTTGGTCTTCATTATAATATTACTGCATGCCTATTGGTTCCAGATATACAAGGACATTGGTATAATATTGCTACATGCCGAATGTCTGGTACCTGCTATACAAGGATTTTGTATTTTGCAGAAATGTTTGTTCCTGATATGCAAAGAGTTAGTGTCTTGCATAAGCTGAAAGTGGCATCATCATAAAACCACAGAGTGCATTTCATTCAAGAACTTTTTCATATGAGATTTTCTTCTATGTCTTATTCAGAGCTGAACCAGTGTAACTTACTTGGGACATGGGAAAGGTACATTCATTTTGGAGTAGCTACCCGTAGATGCAGCTTAGAATTTCAAACAGTCTTCATAGGAACTCATTTAGTAATCAGAGTTACCTAGCATATATTTGTAAAATCTGCCTTCCCTGGGTACCATGAATGTTTAGATGGAACAGCCTGTACAGGTTATGACCAATTTTTGATTTCAGTTTATATATTGTCTAGCATTAAGTCACAGAAGCATGCACTGCAGGTGGCATTAATTCCAATTTTTGACCTGCTTGCCTGACAGGAATTAGTACAAAGGAAAATCTTTGTTCAGATTTTTGTTTTTTTGTTTTTATGTAAATAATACAAGAAAGCTGCATCATTACATTACCATGTACAGGCAAAACACTATTTGGGGAAACTAGTTCACTCTTTCAATATCTCACTCATTTTTTCTCATTTTCAGTACCTCTGTTTAATAACATGATGGCATAAAATGGATTGTGATCTCATTCATGCAGTAAATGTTGTCATAATGAATACATGTTTTATACACTAATGCGTGCTGACCTGACCTATTGTTAGACAATATTCAAATTGAAATAAAAACTTGGTCATAACCTGTCAGTAAGCAGTCTTGCAAAAACAGATACAAGATCTTCATTTGACAGATGGATTGGTGATCTCTTAATATCAGAAACAAATGTGTTTTTTTGTTTCATGCAGGCAGATGAAATAGAGAAGATTTTGTGTCATAAATTTATGAGGTTCATGATGATGAGAGCTGAGAATTTTGTGGTGCTACGAAGAAAACCTGTGGAGGTAATTCTTAGATAATAATTTTCATTTTAAGGCAGAGTCCTGGGAAGTTTATATGTTGTTTACTTTTTACCAGGAAGGATTTAAAGCTTTTCAAGACTGTCATACAGATCCTGAAATATTTATGTACCCTTTTGAAATGTAAATACAAATCCAGAAATATTTATTTACCCTTTTGAATGTAAATACAGATCTGGAAATATTTATGTACCCTTTTAAAAAATGAAATATTTGTGAACCCTTTCGAAATGAAATATTTGTGAACTCTTTTGAAATGAAATATTTGTGAACCCTTTTGAAATGAAAATAGAATTATAAATGAATGGACAGTAAATGGAAAATGAATGGTAGCAGACACTGAACAAATGTAAAAAGAATGATAAGTGCTGTGTGTGTAATATTGCAGAGCAAACAACAATAACCACTAAACTTTCAACCATAAACACTACACAGTCAGCATTATTGATAAAACATAAATACTAAATGACCAACCATAAAGCTTAATAATAAAAGATAGTAAACAATAAAAGATAAACCATCTTATTATGATTGATGAAACAATGAAAAACAAAAATATTTCATTTCTCTCTTTGGGTATATTATTTATTTTGTAATGAAGATAGTTGTAATTGTACAAATGAACAAAGATTAAATTGTATGAAGATAGCACCACTTTTCTTTTTCAATTTTTTTTTAGTCTTCATTCCACTTATATAATGCTACACCTTCCAAAATATTCATGGATTCTCTCATAGACATATGTTATTTGTATATGATTTCAAGTCTCCATATCCACTGAGATATTGAGAAAGACCACTCCTTTATTAATACATAATATTAAAACAAGAAAAAGGTAACCTTCACAAAAAACATGTTTACATAATTATTTTCAAAATTAGATTTTATTTGATCACAAGATGGAGAGACTAGAAGATTAGAAGATGATGCTAACTGTTGTACACCTTTACATCTTATCAGGAGAGTATATATTTTAAAACAGTTACAAACTACTATTAAATTGATCATCCTGTTTTATTTATTATTAAATTTTTCTTTTTACACAATACTTTTTTTTAAGGAAAACAAAAGTAACAGGAAGATCAATCTAATCATAGTTTGTAAAATATGACATTGTGAAAGATTGGTGATAAAATATAATATCTTTTCATTTGTGAACGGACATGAATAATTGTGTGTGTTTGCGTGTCTGTGAGAGAGAGAACATAAATAGACTGATCTGTTGCTTGGAGAATGGGGAATATAGATTTACAGATCGGTTACAAGAATCAGGGTGAAAGGAATGGCTGTCACACAAGCAGCATTTTGCAAATATATTGCCAGCACCATAATTTTGCAAGAAATCTTACCTATTGTTCCCAATTATCCACAGTTACCGAAAGTGAAGTATGGACATTGGTAGAAGTAGCAAAACAAAGTCAGTTCTTTGGAATTTAGCACTAAATTATCTAAATTTTCAGGTATAAATCCTGTAATTTCACTAAATCTGCATTGCAGTTGCTTTCTGTTTGCATTTCATTTTTGTTTCTCATTATTTACACTCATTGTTTTTTTAAAAAAAAAATAACTTGTGCACATTTTGAATAAACTGGAAATGCATTATGAAAGTTGGCTTTTGCATCTTAGATCTTACAGTAAAGGGAAAGAACAGTCACCTTTTTTGGTATCCTGTTTTGTTACAAGTGCAAAAGCATTAAATGCAAAAGATAAAATTGAATTTACACCACTCCCTCAATAACTCATGCCCTGATAACTCGCAAACCTGCTTATAACGCGGGGTCAGGCGTGGATCCCATTTTTTAAAGCAGAAAATGCAAAAACAATTTATCTCTACTTGTTTAACTTGAAGCAAATTGCGATAAAATTCAGTAACAGAAAATTTTATATATTGCTCATTTTATCATTGAAAGCGGTAGATAGAACCTGGAAATTTTTATCAACATTATGAAATATCAACTTTTAATAAGAAGTCATATAATTTGTTACATTTTCTTTCCAAACGACATTCTTAGTACACAGTAATTAACGATGTTCAAGGAAATTTTGATCAATAAAAATGTCACTTATGCCTAATGGAGGCAGTACTTTAATAAATAAATACCAATTAAATAATTTTTTTATCAATTTAAATTTGTGTTCTTGTTCTATCTTTTACTTCCCTTTAAGTGTAATCATCATAAATGCAATGTGTCCTCTTGTAATTAAATGTAAACTGTGTCAATCTACCATAACAGCTATGTCCACGAGCATTTCTCTGAGAACCTAATTAAGTGCTGACCGTGTTTTGATATCTGGAAGCATTTGTTGTATTGTTGCACTAAATAAAAAGCTGGCCTCCTTTTCTATTATCATGTTAATTACGTATTCTGAATCAAATAAAGGAGGTGGAATAAAAAAAAAAACGTTAAAAGACATACAAATCCTACATGCTTAAGAACCAGCGGCCCTGAGCGTATGTCAGTTACCTCATTTCAATTGATCAATCAAAACACTGTTATAAATGTTATTGTGTATGTAGTCTAATTAAACTACCTTAAAATAACCGACTCATTCATAACTGTGATCAAAGAAAACAAGGCAACCAAGCGAAATGAGAACTTTGTAAAAAAAAGAACTTTGTTTCACAGATACAGACCATTGTGGGGAAAATGAGTTTCAGAGAATTCCTGAATTCACACGTAGCGATATCTTCAGGGATAATAAGAAGTTTCACTATAACTTGCAATGAAATCACGGCATCATATTTTACTAATTGAACAATACAAAAATTGAGTTTCGACGTAGACGATTGTCTCACAAAATAAATGTTGCTTGATAAAAAGGAATCTTGTTTGGTAGTGTATCAACATTTAGTCTGGTTCCCTGCTTAGTAGACTTCTTGTTTCGAAAAAAACAACAACACACCACTCCGGGACCCAGACTATTTAACAAAACAAAAAGCCGTGACATAATACACGAAAACATTCGTGTACCGTGTTGGTTGTTGAAACCAGGTGGAATCATGTTATCGATCTTTCAGATGTTGGACATTTTCAAAATAAATGTAATTTATACAGAATAACGAACAACTTCAGCAGAAAAAGTTCTTTATTGACAATTATTCTCAACACGATTATAAAATGAGGATTCAGTCATTCCCCCCCTTTCCTCAACCATGCAGTTCTCTGGATGTCTAGTGGATTTTTTGGAGGTCCCTGGGTAACTTGCACCATTGCTCATAGTGCAGTCTATATTTTTGGACCCCAACGTCCGTGAGTTATCAAGGGAGAGGTGTATTATAAATCAAAATACAAATGACAACCAGAATTACAGTGAAAATATAGTTTTTTGTCTGCAAATTTTATTTCTTATTTTATTTCATTTTGATAAAGATTGTACAGATTCAGTCACTTGTAATGACATCATCTCATCAATAGTAGTTGTGTTTAGCTCTGTGGGATGATCTGTCTTCCATCTGTCCATTAGAACAATTAGCACAAGTTTACTATCACTACTCCTAAAATACTTGGAGGATTGCCATGATACTTTACACACACATTCATCCTATGGCCTACTTGGTCTTAAATGAAAATGGTGCTGCTTGAAAATTTTGTTATTGCCTCTCGTCCTGAATGGATAGTCATATTAACGTAAGGTTTTCACTAAAAGACTTATTATGATGTTGTTTTGAAGTGAAAATTGTTCAAAATTTGACATCTGATTTGGATGACATGGCAACCATCTTGAAAAACCTGCTATTGCTATTCATCTTGAATGTAAAGTCATATTAGCATCAGGTTTTCACAAGAAGGCATCTTCTGATGTCTGCATGGTTCCTGTGTGGGTCTGGAAATCTGGAAAAGGTCCAGAATTTGAAAATTGCTTTTCCAGGTCATGAAAATGTTTTGAAAAATTAAAAAATGACTAAAAGTCTTAAATTTCCATTATTATGAAAACCAGTAATGTGACTGCTATTTTGAGTTTGGGACAAATGAACATATAAGTCAAGAGAAGCCCCAAGTTCCAAATTGAACAAATCCTTTATTTTCAAATCGTTTATGATGACAAGCTGCCGGTTTTGACTCATTTTTATTGCGAAAATTATTTGATGTTGCCAGCATAATAACCAGAGAACATTTGTTTTGGTCCTCCATAGTTGCCCTTTAGGAACAACTTTAATAACACATGCACCCTTCATTAAAGCTAGCTGGTTACAGTATTCAATAAAAGCAATATACTTGTCATCAAGGGAAGTCAGCACCAAAACTTAAGTAAAAGCAATGGAATGTATTCGATTGTTGCATTTTCAAAAGTGAGTGGAACATGTTTATTGTGCCATGAAAGTTTACTTTTTGTAGAAAAAAAGTAACTTCTTTATGATGGTTACCAAAAGTGGTATAAAACACAAATTAAATTCCAATCTTTTGAAACTCGATATCTGGTCAAGTTAATTGAAGGTGGGACATCTCACAAAGAAGTTTGTCAAATTTTATTTTATTCACATTTTTTGATTTCCCTATGAATAGCCTCATCCCCTTGGTAGCCTCAGCAAGCTGGTAATTGTCTCATCCCCTTGGTAGCCTCAGCAAGCTGGTAATTGTCTCATCCCCTTGGTAGCCTCAGCAAGCTGTTAGTTGAGGCAGACCAAAATCTAGGCCAATTTAAGTACATGTACAGGTAACATGAAACAACAGTTATACAGCCACATGCTAGTGGCAACAATTAGTATCATAATGAATTGTTTGGTGACAATTGTTTATTGACAATGGGATGTAGATCAAACAAGGATTACCATTTTTATATGTCATTTGTGTTTTCTAACAGGATGTGACTGATACATTAATTTTCAAACAATATGACCTATACTCAAATTTATGGATTGTCAATATACAGGTATATTTCAGACTAGTTTTGTCTTCTTTTACCCAAAATTTCCAGTGTTTATTTTCTCAAATTGTAAATTGTACTTACAAATGACTGGCCACCTCTTATAAAGATCTGGCTAAGCACTGGAAGATGCTTGGCCCAGCTGTTACACATTTGGGATGTTTTAAAGGTCTTTTTTGCAGAAGAACATGAGAAAACATCGAAGAAAACTGGCAAATGTACTCTTTCAAAACTGGAAAGCATGTTCAGTTTTGTGAAATCACCAACCAACAGGCAGATAACATTGTTTTTAAACTGTATGGTCAAGGTTTTTGATAAAGCCCTGCTTCCTCTCCAAGCAGAGGATCCAAAAATCCATGTTCTTAGCTGCATTCTACGTGGGCTAATCAGGTCAATTTTTGCAAAATTTGTTCAACCTTCTGCCATGCTGTCCAAATCTTTGGAAGATTTACATTAAAAAGTGTGCTCTAATCATAAAGAGGATTATGACCTTGTGATTTGGGAGGCTGCTAGGGATTTCCTTAAAAAGCAGAAAGAAAATTACCTGCATGATTCCAGGATCAAAGACTTTTACCGAAATGGTTGCAACTAGTTCACTGCTGTTGCTGGCTATTACATGTAAAAACCACCTTTTAATGATCCACACCTCATTACAGCAGAGGTTACAGATCCTGACCATCAGTCCAGTGTTTTTCAGAAAGACTGAGATTCTTTATTAATAGATTTCCAACCATTATTCCACTGTCAGCTTCTGTCAATTCCATCCTTGAATAGTTTTCACTTGACCAGACCACAGATCTGAGAGACTGAAAAAGTTGCACATGTGGATCATGGGTCGGCTGAAATAAGCAGAAAGCACCAGCAATTTAGATGCCTTTCAGAAGTCATGCATGGTAGGTATCCTTTGCCTTCCTCATAGTAGTGCACACTGTGAGAGAATTTTTTTCAACAATGAGAAAGAATAGAACTGATGTGAGGGCCAGCCTGAGTGAGGATACTTTGGATGTTTTGCTTGTGGTTAAGCACCAACCAGAAGGATGTAGAGAAAAGGACTTGACTCCTACCCAGCTGGACAGGCTGTAGGGATGTTATTACCAATCCTTTCACAACTGAAAAAAAAACCTGCTTTGTAAATAGTTTATATATTTTATTCATCCTGGAATATTTTTTTTTTTGTAATGTACATAATACCTTGCTAATATGGACTTATTGACTTAATGCATTATGATCATTTTGTGTAGTTTTTTTAAAATTTATTTTCAGTCCATTTTTAAAAAATAACCCTTTTTGCCTAAATCTTCTACTTCCTTTTTCACATGCCTTCCCTTTCCCCCAGAAGTAAAATTTTTCCACATGAGTGTCCTAAACTACATATTTGGGTTTGTAAAACTGCACTCATGGGATTTGAGTGGTAGACAGGTTTGCTAAAAAATATAATCACTGTAGTGGCCATCTTGAAAATCTTGTAATCACTACTCCTAAGTGGACTGCTCCATGGGCCAAAGTGGTTAGAGTGTCTGCCTCAGAACTGGGAGGTTGTAGGTTCAAACCCCTGCCAAGACATACCAGAAACTTATACAAATGGTACTTGCAGCTGCCTCGCTTGGCTCTCAGCATTAAGAGATTATTGTTAGGACTGGTTGGCTGGTGTCAGGATAATGTGACTACTGGGTGGGTCATCATGCTTCATGTCTCCAGCATGATGCTGCAGTGCTAGACATCACTATAAACTGCCACACTGCAGACATAGTGATATGACTGTAAAATTGTTAGAGTTATGTTACAAATCCAAGTAACACAGACACACACACACACATGCTACTCTTAAATGGAAGGTCATTTTGACATGATCTTTTCTTCAACAGATATATATTTCACACACATATTGACATTAAATTTTAGGTTCAAAACAGAATATATGGTGCTATTTATCTTATGGAATCCAGGCAATGATTCCACAGGTCCTGACAAATGGTGAAATGACAACCTCGTGAGGTCCTCTCCTCCCAGCCTACTAAAGTATTCTTCAAAAACCTCACAGTTCTGATGACCTTTTGGTTATAAATAGTTTCAGCACTCAGCTGATAAAAGGAAGAACTGGTCTTACCTTGAATTCATGAAAATTCTTTTTGCCCAGTATAGTGCCAGTCCCTTCAAGGGATTCTCATTGTTTAACTAGTAAAATTCCCCATTTGCATGGTCTGTTTAAGTGGAAATTTTAGGAAAGGAAGTATTTTGAATGGGCACCTTTAGCAATATTTCGATCTATTGAAATATATGCATTTGAATTATTCAGAAGTGTATCAGCAATCAGGATGCAGTTCCACATATTACAGAAATATGTGGTCAGCCAGGAAATACATTAAGCGTTCTTGATTCATCATCATTATCAAATGAAATATTAAAGTGTTTCAGTTCAATTAGAGAAGGAGACAAAGATGATAGATGAACATATGATCTGTATGCAGGATTGCCCAATAAAATGTTTTAAGTGTATTTTGACTAGTTTTTGACAACTACACTAAATAGAATAGTATTTTGGATCGAACCTTTTTTGTTTAATTACTTCCAGATATGAACCAAACAAGTTCGTGCATGATATAATCTTTGTCAGAGGTCTCATCATAAGCACATACTTGAAGAAGAGTGATAAACAAATAAAAAAGATTTTACTGTTGGCTTCGGTGTTTCATAGCTACAGTACCATAATTTTGATTACAGCAAGAATTTGTTTTTAACCCTTAGGTTCAATTCACAGCAAGGAGAGAGAGGACACAAGACCTTCATGCACAAAACAAATATTGTGTGTGTGTGTGTGTGTGTGTGTGTGTATGTGTTTTTTTTTAATTAGCCTTATGTAAAATTAAAGACACCCTTTCCAGGTAAAATCCTGAAAGCAACAGTATCTGTGCAGAACACCTGCAAAAGCCAGGCCCTTGATAATGTTCATTGTATGCCATACTGCATCAGAATTTCATTAAGGGAAACCATTTTGTACTTTTCACATCCTGCAAACATCTTATTGATATTAGTAGTTCTGAAGTACATGACATACAGTGACATAATAACATTTGGGCAAGTGCAGAAAGATTGTTGCTGAGAAAAATTTAAAACAATCTTAAGGAAAGTTTGAATGCTATTACTATCCAGTTTCTAATGATGAAATACTAATAATATTTGTTTCATCTTCCAATCCTCCAGTAAACTAGCTTTCATTGCGACATCATAGTATGTGACATTCAATCCGGTATATATACTGGATCACACCTTAGGCTGACCTCGTCCTAATGTGTCCACCCTCTTTGAGTTTTGCCATATGTGTTGTTTGGAGTACATAATGATCTTCTAGAGGAATATAAATGTAGGAGGATCCAAATAAAGTGAATAATCAACATTTAAAGATACATGTAATCCAATGCAAAAAATGACATACCTGTTACTGAAATAGTCAGTACTGAACATATACATGATTGGTATGCCTTTTACTAAAGCTTAATGCTGCATTCCTATGTCCAGTGGATTTTAAAGACAGAAATGTTTTATATTTTTTTAATTTAATGTTGGTGTGGTTGTGATTCTGTGTTTATGTGTATATAATATGATGAGATATGACCGTGCTAATTCTGCTGGCTTTTTATTATTTGAAAGTATGTTAAATACTGAAAAGAAAACAAATTATGTTTCTTTCTTTTATTCAAAAATAGAATTTACAGTCATTTTCTATAGACTTCTATGAGTAAATAACTTATTCTCACTTGTACAGCATGAATTATTTGGGTCATGCACACTGCCCCACCCATTTGCCCTCTTGGGATCACAAGCATCTTTTTAGAGTCTAAAAAAAAAAAACCAACACTTCCTAGAAGGTTGGTAGATATAAAAGAAATAAGTTGGGTTAGTAATACTTATTTTAATGTGCATGTAATGTAATTTATCTGTTTCTGAACTGTTTAAATTTTGTTATGCCTGTTAGTGCATACATGATGTACAGTAAATGCATCTATTATCTTCCTCTTTTGTTTTGCAGGACTATGATATTAGTTTCTTGATAACAAATTTCCACACAGAGCAGATGTACAAACACAAGCTTGTAGATTTCATCATTCATTTTATGGAAGAGATAGACAAAGAAATCAGTGAAATGAAACTAGCTGTCAATTCAAGGGCCCGACTTAGTGCAGAGGAATTCCTAAAGAGACTCTAGCTTATTTGGTGAGTTTTCCTGCATGTTCTCAAGCAAGACCTGCCATACAAAGATGCATCACCCTCTTTGAAGACCAGTAAAAATAAATGTACATTTATATTTCAGATATATTGTCTTGCCTTTGAAAGCACAGGTAAAATGTTGCAGATTATACATTTAGGTACAGTCCTACCCACTTATGTCGACAAGCTGCCTATTTCGACAAAAAAGCAAAGTCCCGGTCCCTTGGTCTACTATTACTACCAAAATTGTCATGCTTATGTTGACGTCGAGATAAAAAAATAAACGTACATGTCGACAGAAGCCCTTGGTCCCAGCTTGAACAAAGCCTTTGTTTTCTAATCATTTATGTCGACAAGCTGCCAATTCCGACCCAAACTTTGTTCAACAATTAGTTGATCTTGCCGCCAGGCTTTAATTTTCTCACCTAATCATTTATGTCGGCAAGTGGCCAGTTCCGACCTGTACTTTACTCAACAATTAGTTGATCTTGTCGGCAGGCTTTAATGTCGCGGTCGGATAAAAAAAAAACAAACAGGCTTTTGTTTGGTCCTGTAAAGTTGGCCTCTCACGGCGACTTAAATAAAAGCAATGAAATCTGATCTGATTCTTGCATTTTCCAAAGTGATCGGTGATTAAAACAAGTTTATTGCGCTGTGAAAGTTTCCTTTTTAACTTTATTTATATTTACGATGGCTACCAACGGCAGTGTAAACACAGATTAAATTTACAGCCTCTGGAAACTAAATATCTGGCTGTTAAGGAAGTTGAGGGTGGGACATCTCGCAAAGATGTCTGTGAAAAATTTTAAATGTATTGAGCAGACATTGTTACAATATTGTATTATAAGAATCATTTTCATTTAATACCTCATTAGCATGTGTCAATGTATACAATATTATGCCTTCATTAATCATATCAGCTGCATATCTCTTGTTCGCTTTTATGTACTTTTCACGATGACTTCTGTAACTAAATACACGTACTGTTTAAACCAACTTGTTGACAGGTTTTCATTTCCCTGTGAATAGCCCCATCCCCTTGGTAGCCTCAGTAAGATGGGAATTGACTGACCAAAATCTAGGCCAATTTAAGTACATGTACCCCAAGCGTGTAAATAACAACTATGCAACCATGTGCTTATGCCGACATTGAATAATCGTAGTGAATGTTTTTCATATCAGGATGTGACCGGTGCAATATTTTATTGTGGATTTTATTACACAAAGGTAACCAAAATGTAATTTGTCAATATACAAGTGTATTTGACACTGGTTTTGTCTTCATGTAATCAAAATTTGCATTGTTTGGTTTCTCAAAGTGTAAATGCTACCACAGGAGTCTGCAGTTTTGTCAATAAAGCACGACGAAATTTTCGACAACATGAAATCACCTTAACGGTATTATAAATTAACAATTAACAATAATTTATAATACCGTTAAAGTGATTTCATGTTGTCGGAAATTTCGTCGTGCTTTATTGATAAAACTGCAGACTCCTGTGATGCTACTCACTGACGACAGGTCACCCCTTACTGACGAATTTAACTTGTATCTTTTTTTCAGTACCCCACCCAAACACTTATCTCGACATCCGCCTATGTCGACAATATTTCCTCAGGCCCGAGGATGTCGACATAAATGGGTAGGACTGGATCAGGGATGGCAGAAATAATGTTTGTGACTGAGAGAACGTTTTAGAAAATTATATTACAGTATGTATGCAAGGTTTAAAGTTAATATTTCATGTATCACCAATTTTTTAATACAACACTTAATATAAAAGTTGGGACCTTCTTAAAACTTTTGATAAATTTTTAGATACACTTCAGTTCAGGTATTTCCATCCATTTACTAAGAACATTGGTCCCCTTTCTATAAAACCTCTCAGTATATACCAGTGCCCTCCCTCACTATAAAACCCTTTAGTAAACCACTACTCTGCTATAATGCAGTTGTGGTAATGGACCATATTCAATTAGATGAAGAACAAGCATGATTTTAACAGGATTTAGGCTCTGAAAATGATGTTTATTTAACCCTCAAAAGTAAAGAAGGCAAAATATTTTACAATATTTTGCCTTCAGGTATTTCCATCCATTCAAGAAGGCAAAATATTTTACAAAGATCAACTTCTTGAATTATCCTGGATAAAAAATGTAGTTTTTTTACTCTTAGAAAAAAAAATAGAAAAAGACTAGATTTATATTTTATAGGGATTTTTCCCCAACTTTAAAACAACATTGGCCCAGGAATGCAAGGAAGGAGCTTCATGAATCTTGCTCCAAAGAATCGGCTAAAAAAACGCTGTAATTTAAATGATGAATCACAGAGGTACTTGACTGCATTCTGTGACAAATATATTTTTTTACGTGGTTTTCATTCATGTATCGGAGTTAAAAGCGAACGAGATCAAGTACACAATCAGTTTAGTTCAGTTGGTAGAGTGATCATTGGGTATTTCTAGCAGTCTCAGATTCAGATTCAGTGTTACGTATTACTTTTCTATTTCACTGCCTTATTAACCTGTCAGAATTGAGTTAAGTTATTCTACTTCTTCTTATTATCAAATAACCTTTGGTGTTTCTGTATATTTCTTATTTATTGTTTTAAAAATATAAGGTTTTCTTGTTGGTTTTAGCAGCATTTTTAACACATTGGCTATAAAAATGGTAGCTACAATAAGTGCCTTTCCCAAGGACAAAACCAAGTGCTGGCCTGGACGGGTATGTAGCAGACAAGCCTTGTATTATGAGCATGGTGCTCTGGCTTCTCTGAAAATATTCAGAATAACATTAAAGTACCATTTTCGCTTCTCTGTTTTATACTACAAAGATGTATAGTGTTATAATAGACTCCAGTGATTATTCATATGGGTATCAGTGCTATAAATAGCTGATACATAAATAAATAGCTGATACATATGTCCACTTATATGAGCATTCAAGCAGGGTGCTTTATTGAGGACATTTTCTCATCAGAGTGTACTATGTACTTTCATTGTTGCTACTTTTTTCATTTTATCAAATTCTTGGGTCACAAGAACCAATTATAACAAGATTTTACATCATTAAATACTCCTATTTTTGGCTCTACTGGTCATAGACCAGATGAGATGCTCTGATATCTGTTGTCCATTTGTGCCTTAGTACAAGTTTATCACTACTTCTCCTAAACTATTTGGAGGATAGTCTTGAAATTTTACACATGCTTTCATCCATGGATTAGTTGGTCCTGAACAAAGATGGTGCTGCATGGACGTCCAACATGATCATCATATTGAACATCTTGAATATCTTGTTGTTGCTACTCATCCTGAATAGATGTTCATATCAGCATGGTGTTTTCACTTAAAGACTTCTTTTGATTTCTTCTTGCTCATAACTAAAAATGGTACTGATCTGATGTCTGATATTGAAAATTTTATTATTACTACTCCATCTGAATGGATGGTCATGTTGAAATGTGGTTTTGATTAAGAGTCTTCTTATGCTGTCAATCTGGTCCTGAATAAAAATGGTGCCAATTTGGCATTCAGTATGGCCACTATGTCTGCCAGTTTCTAAATCTTGCTTCAACTCTACTTAAACCTAAAGTATTGTTTTCACCAGGATTATTTTGATAATCTGTTGGTCTTAAATGAAAATGGTACCAATCATGTATCAGATATGGACACCAAAGCAGCCATCTTGAAAATTATTGCTACCCCTGTATAGAAGTCATATCTTAATAATGTTGCTCTCTAAATAGATGGGTATATCAACATGGGGCTTTCACAATCAGATTTCTTGTCTCTAATTGATCCTCAATGAAAATGGTACCAGTCTTTCATCCAGTATGGCTGCTACAACTCGTGTCTTAAAAATCTTCTTGTCACTACACCCCCTGAATGGATGATCATTATTACATGGGGTTTGCACCGAATGACTTCTAATGTCTGCTTGATCCTGAATGAAAATGGTGCCAAGCTGACATCCAAATATGAATATTTCCACAGCAGCTAATTTGAAAACCCTTTTATCACTGAATAATATCAGAGTTGGTTTCAACACACTACAGATAGAAGTGAGAATGCTCTTGAATTCCTGGGATTCATTTCTCCCAGTAGATCATCAGTACCTTTGAGGGACTCTTGTTATATTTTGATACACTGTCAGGACACGGCCTTGTTGAAGCATCCCTCAGTACAAGACACCCTCACATATAATATGGGTCACTTTTATGGCTTTCCTGAACAGTGTAATAAGGAGGGTTCTGTGCATCATTCTTTGAAACTGAAGAATGGAATTTTGCTATGCGCAGTCTTCAGGACTATTCAGTTTTGTACGATCTTCAGGGCAATTGAATTTTATCTGCTGAGGAGGAGTTTCATTCATACAGCAATCAGTTTTATGAATATGTTATTTTATCTTTCAGACTAAAGTCAGCATACTTATAAAATCACAAAAAATAACATTAAATATATATAATGTTGAACAAAAATGGCCTGCCGACCCTAATTTTTGTTTTTGGGCCTGATTGCATTTGTCGTATCATTCAAGTAACTTCACTTGTCTAGTCTTGTTGTCTCTGTTGGGATTATTTTAATGTACTTGTTTTCTTTGTCTTACAGAATGAACTTGTCACAACAGATACAGCTGTGATGAAAGGACATACATTATGGATTGAGTGACAAAATTATGATACATGTATTATTTTCTGAGTACAAAGATGTTCACAGACAAGTTAGAAACTTTGTTAGACCACTCAAGTTTAATGAATGTGTTCGCAGATTTCTTTTCAGTAAAAATCATAAAATTTTCCCTTTTTTAAATCCAACTAACTGTTGGTATCTGTAACTTGTTTTAAGCCATTTGTTGATAATATGATTTTGCCTGCTGCAATTTGAATTTTAGCAGTAACTGTGACAACACATGTATTTAAAATCAGGAAGATGAGGAATAAGAGTCTAGCAGCAAATGAAGAAAATCTACTAAATAATGTAATGAATTAATGGCATGCTTCAAAGATTTTAATGGAAGACTAACCTCTTTTAACATTAAGAACATATCAGGGATCATGAACTCTTTGGTTCAGATAATCAGGGCATTCATACAGATTCATGCTCATTAGAACCAAGAAATTATACCACCAAATGTAAACAGGAAAGTTAGATCAACTTATGATCTCGTCTATGTTCATAAATTGATGAAATTTGCCTGTAGTTAAGTAGGAATTTTATGTATGCTAAGTTAGCAAACTTTGGAATAATTGTAGAGGCAATTATTTCAGTACTCCAGGATTTTCTTACATAAGCTGTTATTGAAAGGTATATTTTGTATAATGATATAATGATTAATTGGTAGATGGGAAGTTTCTTTGTAAGATTTGATTGATATTAGGCAAGGGGTTACATTCATGTAGTTGTAGAATATTAATACAGGTAAATTTCATATTCATATTAATATTTATGACCTAAGCACATCCATGTACTTAACACATTTACCATGCATATTAAAAGTACACATTTTATATGAAATTGTTGTTTTTGGTTGTATTATTTATTTCATATCAAAGTGGCAAGTTACTCAAGTGACTTTTCTCAAGGGTAAAGTGCAATCTCCTGCTTTACACTTGGTAAGAGTTGATTGGATTCCTTGAATGAATTTGTTGTTTCTCCATCAAATCCATTATCTGTCCATATTTTATATTCTGGCACCTCCTGAATCTAGCCCAGAAAAACAAAAACAAACCCTTATCTTTCTCATCTCTTCCAGTCTAAGCATTCACACAATACAGGTAGCATCATATACCTCCGGAAATCTGTTGAATTTCTTTAGAAATATTAGTCATCTTTTGGCAAAGTTGGTACTGTTTTGTTGAATTATCTTTGTTTCAAGCAATGGTAACTTTTTTTAACTTATCATCAGTAATTTTGCATATTGTGGACCTTGTTGCAGATTATGCCATTTGTCTATTTTTGCTGTTTTTTAATATAACATTGATTTATTGTGGGCACTATTGAATTTTTTTTTATTTTTTATAAATTACAGTCATTGCATTATTTTATGTCCAGTTTGCACCCTTTTGTAACTCATTTCATGGGTCATTTTTATTGTAAGTACAGGTAAATGTAGTAACGGGATGCAACAAGTGTGAAAAGTACATGTTATTGGAGGACTCTAAACAGTTAATGTAAACCTTGCAGTGTCTGTGATGGTTGTTCAGAAGGGATTTGGTCCAACATTCTGTAGAAACAACAGAAGGGTGGCAACAGACACTCAAAATCATCAGATGTTGAAGTTCAGAGCCTTCATCTCAGTCAGTTGTGTGTGAGTATAGTGGGAGAAGGTCCCACTTCCCAGATTTCTCTGACTTTGACGTCGTTGGTGACCACCATTTCTGGAGAGCAGAAGCAGGAAGAACAGGATGTTATAGATCACATCTTCTTCACTGTTCAAATTTTAGATTAGATGACTTATCCAAGAGACCACTTTGCAGAAGTCGACTTCAGGATATTACCTGTTTCATCTTACTTCTACCTTTTCACTACTGACACGAATATGATGGAGTAACATACTCTGTCTTTTTGGCAGCACAGTGGGAGCATTGCCCCCCCCCCCCCCGGGCTAAAATCATAGCACATAGACAACAGCCTAAAAAACTATGTGCCACCATCACAGCACATGACGAGACCATCCAGCTGGCCAACCAGTCATCCATTTCTACTTTTAATTGTCAAGTCAGTCCATGAATGGGCCAACAATTTCTTCATCTATGGCCTGTTATGGGCAACTCTTCAGATGTGTTTATATGGCCATCAAACTGCCAACTCTTTTAACACTTCCACCAGTTGCTCATCAGTTGGTTCAGACAATGGGTCCACATTTTGTTGCATATCCTGTGTGCAGGTTTCGAAACATGCCCTTTGATGATACTGCTTCTTCCCATTCACCATCACTGCAGAGAGGGTGAAGGCTTGCACAGCAGGGAAAAAAACCCACATAACATTGAAGTTTAAGTTTAGTTTACAAGCTGCAATCACTCACCACCACAGTTTTTGAATTGTGTGTGTAAGATCACGGTCTCATTGAACACAAATGATGTCAATGACCAACTCTTCTTCTGTCTGTTGCCACAGTATCATCACATCATGGAGGTTACTGAATGTCTCTCCAACAGGATTCAGGACCCTGACAACTCCAAAGCATTCAGACATTTAACATGTAGAAATCACTGGAAAAAGATATAGCTGCAGAATAAAAATTAGCTCTGCTTTTCTGTAAAACATACCATTGCAAGAAATATTTTAGTGACCTCATCTTTGACTTGGCTTCACTCACAGTCTTCAGACTTGTGGAGAAAATGGGTAACATTCATGCTTGGGAGTCAGCGTGATGCATTGCAAAAGTTACAGAAGTTGTCAACAGGGCAGTTTACAACAGTACATTAATACTGACTTGTGTAACTAGGATTTAGTGAGACAGGATGTTTTTCTTTGTTTATCTTCACTCAGGCACCACTCTATGCTTTCATTACAGATTGGTTCACCCCTGCTGTTCAAAAGCTGCAATATAGATGTGAGAAGCAGGTTGCAAAACAGATTGCCTCTTGAACTCACCTTGCCCTCTCTGTCTTCTTTTTGCATGCAGCTGTTGCAGCCCAAAATTTGAGACTGTTGCTAAGGACAGACTCCAATGAGAAGTAGTAATTTCACTGAAACAGCAGCATTCTAGATGGTAACAATCTTCACAGTATAGAAAACAGTCTATTTTGTCATTTACCTAGCCTTCTAATAAATTACAATAATTCTCAGACCTTGTCATTCTGCTGACATCATCTTTGGAGGAGCTGGCTCTTTCATTTCTACAGGTTTTCATTGACCTACTAAAATGAGTAATCCAAGTTGTTTTCAGGATTTAATTCATCAAGCTCACATTTTGTCCTCTATTATGATGTAGGTCTTGGCCAGCCATGTGAAGGCAATAATTTTCCAGAAGGAGATCCTGACTTATCAAGGTGCAGTAAATATAGTTCATAAAATGAATTCCAGTGTCTTTCTGCGACTTTTTCTGGTGATCCAGCTCAACAGGTTTATTGCTGTTCCAAGTCTCAAGATGGAGACAGCAAAGCTGGTATGGCTTTCCATAAATAGAAATAAGTTTGCAAACAATCTAAACTGGATGGATGTATACTTTCATATCTCCATTCATGTGTCATACAAGTTCCTTTACTTTGCTTTCCAAGAAATTGTGCCTCAGTTTCAGGCAGTCATGCTCACATTCAGTATCAGTTCCTGGGCTTTTAAAAATAGCATTAGACTGCATCATCACACACTGCAGGTTAACCTTGACAGTAGCAAATGCAGAGTGCCTATTCAACATCTTACAGAATGTTCAATACTGATTCAACATTTGAACAGCTATTTCTCCTCTCTCAGTTAGGTTCTCTTGTGAATGGGGAAAAGGCAGATCTCTCCCCTTCTTAGCATTTTATTAACGTTGGTATTGAGTTTCAGACTCATCTCAATTTAGTTCATCTTTCCCTCAGATGCATTGCTCTGATTATTGAACTTGCCAATTCGTTCTCCAAGGAGACAAGGATTCCTGCTAGGTAGTTTCTGCAACACCTCTGACCCATCAGTACAGAAACCTTCATCTCAGCCAATTCTTTGTGCCCAAAGCAAATGGCTTTCTTAGCTCAGTGTTGCCCCTTGTCCACTTTATTAGGTCACCATATCCTAGTCTTGACCAAGATAAAAAACGCTTTGAGTGTCAGTGGCAGAACAGAGAATGGCAATCAGCAGGAATTGCCTAGAGATTAAGGCCATAATCAGAGTTTTCCTCATTATGTTGGACAATTATGTGGTGGTCAGTAAGACAAGTTTGGACAGATCACCAGAGATCTTTGTTTTGATCAAGGATTTTCTTCATTGGTGCTACTGTCATTGTATCACTATACAGCTAAAACATATCCGGGGCAGACTTAATATTCTAACCAACTTGTCATCAAGAACAGGGCTGTCCATCCGTCAGTCTTTCATCAGACTTCCACTCTTTGGGGATGTTTGATGGTCAGTCTACCCACTTTTGTGGTGTCAGTTCCATGAACCCTGGACTTGTAGATGTTTGTCAATTAGTTGGGAGTGGATTTGGAGATATCCCTTCCATATTTTTTTATTCTGAGAGTGAGTAGAAAAATAAGTAATCACTGCTTTCAAATGGGACAGATCCAGTGTTAGTGGTCTACTTGATAAATGTTCCCATGACAATCCCAGATGGCTTCTGACCTGTTTAAATAGCTGAGATCATGGGCCTTTCACCTGTCCAGAGAGACTTTGCCTTCATGCTTTGCTTTCTCAAGAACACTCTACTTGGAGAAGAGTTCAGCTTTTTGATCTTGAAGTAGGTCTCAAGTGCTAAAGACCCTCCACATGAGAGCATTTGAAGGAAAGTGGTGGTTATTTTTTTCATGCTGACACGGGGACAAAGTCATTATTTGCTTGCAGGCTATGATTCTGCAGCTGGCCAGTTTCTTTATGTGGCTGTTCATATGAGAAGAAATTGTCACTGATTGTGATTGATGGCTACTGTTTCATATCTTAAAGACACTTTTAGACACATGGGAAAATAGATATAGGCCATGACAAGGATCTCTCAGACTTGTTGGCTAACTTTGATCTGAATTGGCCCTGGCCACTCAAACTGTTCCCCAGATGGAATCTTGAGTGGGTTCTCACATGGCTCAATTTTCTAAGTCTGATCCTTTAACCCAGAATATCACTGAAGAAGCCATCATAAATAGCATGCTTCCTGATAGCCTTTGTCTCATCCTGCAGGAATGAGTGAGCTGTATGCCCTTTCAGTTGATATGGTTCTACTTAGATGGTTTGGTGGTTGTAATAATACAATCAAGATTCAAGGCCAAGAACCAGTTGCTGTTCATGGGTAATCAGAAAGTGATCATTTGTTCAATCACCCTGCTAAATCCTTTGAAAATGCAAGTTTCCAAAATTCAGTTCATACTCAAGTATACAAAAAGGATGACAAGGACTTTTCCTCCCACTGACAGAGGAAAAGCAGGACATTGCTTGCTAATGTTTGACTTCTGGCTTAAATGGATGAGTCGCACAGCATATTACGAGCTCTGAAGTGACTGAACCATACTGATCAATTGAAGACATTATTGAGCCCATCAGCTGGCATGCAGTCGACCTTTACTAGCTTTTATCTTCATGATTTAGCCTCACAGAGAAAAGACCCAACTGTGGCAAGTACAGTAACGGTTGCCTATACATCCACCGGACTTTGTGAAGGCCAGCACAACCTTATCAAGGTTGAAGCTTTTTGGTGGATTTACCCTGAATTTTTTTTAAGGCAACACCATACGTTTATCATTGCTCTTTAAGATTTGATGGTAATCACATGTTGCTAACAATTATCACTTGGTTGTGCTGCCTCCTGGTAGGAGAGTGGTTTTATCCTTCACATTAGAAGCCAAAACAAAACAACCGCCAAAGGGTAACAGAAGCTGGATGCTCATGCATTTCCTTTATGTACCTATTCTGTTGGGTAATGTATTTGACAAGAAAAGGCAACATTTATCAGAAATTGTTGTCTTAGAATGCTTTAACAATTATAGATAAATCTGTCTGACATCTCCCTGCAAATGTGAGCATGCTTTTTGATCCGTTGCTCAAGCTTACTCTCAGCATAAGATAAATGGGTAGCCACCCAACGTTGACAAGGGGAGGTAATTATATTATATAGAAAGAGTTACCTCCCATATATACTTATATATTTCTATAGTGGAGCTAGATGGGAATGTCAGAATTTTTTCGTCTTTCCGGGAAGGTTGGATTCAATAGGAAGCAAAAGTTCATAGCAAATTTTAATGTGATCAATTATGTATTCTTAGGGAAATTTTATTGCAAATTATGCTTCTCAAAAATGCATTTGGTTAATTTGAGTTGATACAGTCTTAATCAGCCTACTTTGGGAAGTTATGAAAAGTAGCCCGTGAAGGCAAGTCTTTTCTTATAAAATAATAAAAATTTTTACAATAATATGGATCATGACAAAGGGCACTTCCTGCATTTTATTGTCTAATAAAAAGAAAAAAAGAGCTTGATTTGCAGTATTTGAAGCTACAAAAGTTATGAACTTTTTTTAATAATCATTAAAAGTGAAAAGTGAAGAAGTAGAACATAATTATATAAAAATATTTTTGTTTTACCAAAACCACAAATGATGCAGGATGAATGCAGTCGTTTGTTTTGTGTGCAAAGAAAAGGAAAGAGTGTAACAATACACAAGGTCATCAATGATGTGTGAAATTCAGTGTTGTCACATGGATATAGCCACATTCATACATCTTGTCCATCAATTCTGCACACACATTCTTATGTAAGAATACATCTTAAAAACTTGTTGCATGTTTTTCCTGCATTCTATATATGAAAATTGCGATGGATGATATTCACATATCATCACAAAAGGGGCATCATGAGCTTTTAATAATAGTTAAAAATACATAGTGGATAATGAAAATGTAATTATTAAAAAACAGAACAAAATCAGTATAACAAATGCAAGTAGAAGGAAATTACATAAATACAAACACATTTTCATTGGTATTTCAATTTATTTTGGGTTTTTTTTGTAATGGCATTATTGGATATATCATGCCAAGAAAAGGAGGCCATGTGCCTTTACCAATGACATGCTGAAGCAGCTAACCTATGAGTTATTGAACCTGCCACCTTTGGGTTTCAAGACCATTGCTTTACCAACTGAGCTATTGTTGTTTCCTCATAAATTGGTGTAAAGGTTCAGTTATTCCACAGTAGAATCATAATTCATTGGGTCAAAATAACAGTGAAAACCATGACAGTTGGTATCCCATGAAAAATAATCTGATCATCTGATCATGGTAAATACATTGTATAATTTAAAGTGTTCATCATCACTGTATTATGGACCACATGATTTTGGGAAGAAAATAGACTGAAAGGGGATGACGGATATTTCCTTTCATTGGAGCTATAAAGTCTTCATTTTACCAACTTAGATTTGAAAAATTACCCAATTCTTGAAATCCTGGAAAATGTCTACAACGAAGAGTAGTGTACATAAAATAAAATAACATTTAAACATGCACTCTTCCATTACAATTTAAATCAGCGTGAGTGGTTAGCTTGCTTAATGTTATCAGTATTATTGTTGTCTGTGGTGTTCTCCATCTGTTATTGTTGTAATGCAACTAAGTCGGCAATTTTACAGTCATTAATGCTGTTATCATTCAGGTCATTTAATCAGAGTGTAACTGATGCAGCAAGCATTTTGCATCAGTGTTACTGTATATGGGGATTTTATGAACAAAGATCTATCTTTTGAAGGGAAAAATACACTTTATTTTCACTCCAGAGTATGTATACTAAAAAAAAGAAGTGAATAATAATAATCATTTTGATGGGGATAAAGATAAATAGAAGAAGTGTTCATTGTTTACTTCTCAGAAATATTTTTTGAAAGATTACAAATATAACACTATGCAAGTCATACATTGTACAGCATGATTTATTAATACCCGTTTAAAAGGCAGTTGGTCATTGCTTCAAATTCAGACATTTAACATATTAAGTTTTCAGAAATATTAACATCTTGGATGTAATTTTGACACCTCAAGGTCATGTCACTTCCCCTGTGGCTGAATAAGGCATGGTAATTATGTCCCAGAAGAGGTACTTTCAGCATGTATCTTGTGGTAAAATGGGCACTTTGTATTTCTGGGAACTGTTGTTATTATTATTATTATTATTATTATTGAAGGAAACACATCAAAACCAAAAACCCTTGGGATCAAATAAAATTCTTGTTTTTGAGAGGTTTTCTATTTAAAGAGGTTTTTCACAGATTTGAAAAAATGTCTTTTTCGAAGCACATGTGTGAATATTATGAAAGAGCATTAGTGTTTGTCTAAAAGTGCATAAAATTAAACTTATTTTAAAAAGAATATATTTAGTATAAAATTAGCTGAACAGCATATGTTCATTCTTAAAAGCACATCTTTTGATGTATATACAGTTGTTTCAAATAGAAATTTCCACCCAAGTGTGGAAGGCATTGTAAATGGCTTTCATTTCCAAGAGGTTGATGTGAACAGCCATCTCTTGTAGCATCCACATGCCACTGACCATTGCAAATCCAGTAGTAAGTGTGCTCTCCACCCTTATAAACTTGCAGGTTCAACAGTAAGTGTGCTCCACAACCTGCTATGCTGGCATTGTAACGGGTAAACCTGCATATGGAATAGGCTAAAGAGCTGTAATAAACTTCCTCAGCCAACAACAGCTTGCCTGATGGTTTTCTGATGAATGAGCTATACTTTTGGTGCATTTGGGAAAAAGATGCTAAGTTAAATGTCTTAAGAGTTCTATATCATGATGGAAACAATATTGATAAGGGATAAATTCCAACTTCTTTACATTCATTATTCAACCTGAACTATGAGAAGATAGGTTGTTCATGTTGTGAACCAAAATGCATAGATAGGTGTGTACCAGACAGCCAATGTATGTAGAGACACCTCTCATGTCCATTCTCTGTAACATTAAATTATTTACACTTCCTGGACTTGGTTGTCATCACTGTAATGAAGAAGAGGAGGAAAAACTGCATACAAATATGTACAAAAATTGAAATAAATCTAAACCTTCTTAACGACTTAGAAGAGCAATAGTGGATAAATACAGTGCCTGAAAATTCATCCAGTGACATAGAATGTTACCATTGAAAATCTCGTGGGACTATAATGAACAGTATGATAATTGTTAAAATAGTAAGAAATTCACCAGAATTAAAAAAAAATTACACACCATGCAAAACAATATTTTGACTTGCTAATTCACTGAAAATAGAAGATGGATAATGAAATTTGAAGACAATATTAATGGATTCTATGTAGGACATCTTTACATCATGACAGCAAAAGTGAAAACTGGCACATCTGGGTATAGGTATAACTGTACCAATTGTACAACCCCAGTGGGTGGAGCTTAAGGTGTGGTGAACATTGTATTCAGTAATAAACAACAAAACTTGCTGTGATTGGTGCATTATGTAAGAGTTGTACTTTCTGTTAGGCTTAAACAAAAGTTGAGCCTCTTGGAAACATGTGAGATTATGTTAATTCATATCTAGATCACATTTTGTATTTTTTTATGATTTTTTTTTTTAAATGTGGTACACATGACTGAAAATGTGTCTGGTGTGACTAGATAACTCTTACCCCATCTAGTTCCAGCAGAGTTATCTCTCTTAAATGCAATGGAGTACCTGGTTCTGTCCTTGTCAGATTGAGAATCTAACATTGTTCTCTATGACTGTGACATGCATGCTGAGGTAGGATAGAAAGTATATTTATTTCACAAAACATTAGCATTGAGGTCTATGGAAAAACAATTGGTACCGTGATACCTATAATGGAAACCACCAGGGTGGGATGGAAGTTGTTGAATGGGAGTTAGCCTCTAAGAGTTGCTTCCCTTTTTATATATATATATATATATATATATATATATATATATATATATATATATATATATATATATAGATAGATAGATAGATAGATAGACAGAAAGATGTTTTTCACATTTCAGGGAGACTGGTTGCAGAGATAGCAGAGAAAATTATTCTGACATCAGGTAATATATTTGATGGAAAAATGCTATTATCCTTGCCTGCCCGTGTCATAACATTAGTGGCATGTTACCATCATATAAAGTGGGACACTATAAATGTAGTTCAAGATCATGATTCAGTGCTCTGGAGAGTTTGAAGGAAAATGTTGATTAATTTGACAAGGAACGCATTTCACTTGATATTTTCATAGGCAGACTCAGAGAAATGATAAATTGTTTGACCATTCCAGCAGATGTGGAAGGTCGCGGGTTGGAACCCTGGCCGAGTCATACCAAAGACTTACAAAAATGATACTTGCATCTGCCTTATTTGGCACTTGGCATTAAGAGGTTAGTGTTAGGACTGGTCAGCCTGATGTCAGGATAATGTGACTGGGTGGGACATGATGTTACATGTCTCCAGGACGATGCCCCAGTGCTAAACATCACTATAAACTGCCACACTGCAGACATCGTAGTGATATGACTGGAAAATTGTTAGGGCTACTTAAAGGTCCAAAACACACCCATAAAATGTATTTTTTTTTTTATGATGAGGGGGGTAAAACTAATTTTAATGACATAATATGTACCTGTTGCTATCATATAATTAGTACTTTTCCCAGTGAAAAATATCCCAACAATATGATGAGAACTTGCCCTCCCATTAGGCTGAACCAGAAGATTCCAGAACAAAGATAGGCTATGGGATACCCTATAGATATGTTGCCATGTGTACAGCCCCTTTATTCTTTACTAGGGAGCAGCCTAACTTAGACATCACTGTAGGGCGAAAGGATTGAATCTAGCATTAGTAACAAGTAAGAATTACATCATTAAAATTAGTTGTACTCCCCCTCAAAAAACACTACATTTAAATATCAAACATACATACCTGTTGCTATTACATAACTGAATTTGTCAGTTTGATGGAAGGCTAAGAATCCTCCAACTGGAGAATAAAAGCAAACACATGGAATACTCAAGCTTGTTGAAGAGCTGGAAACTACCACAGAATGAAATTCACATGGGCCACTTTCTGAGCAAGACAAATGAGTCCAAAAAAGAAAATGCCTTCACTTTAGTGGGCAAACAAGTGAAGGTAAAAGGAGAATGTAGAGTGAGATTGCCCAAATGCAGCTTTAATCACATCCTCCATAAATGCACGAGTTAGATAGGCCCATGAGACACCAATGGTTTGAATCTGATGGGCTTTAATTTTCAAGACAGGTTCCTATTGTTAAAGGATTGCCAAGCTCTCTCAATAATTAAATCAACCTAGCAATTGTGGAAGCTGAAATATCAGCTGAACCATTCATGGGGAGGAAATAATGCTGCTTCCTACCTTTCTTCTCCATTTAGAAGCTTCCAAATGAAAATTTTAAGTCCTAACTGGACATAAAAATTTATCTTGATTATCCTAGGGAGAGATACAGCTGATACTGGGGATCTCAATTAAAAGTGGAGCCACCAACAGAAGGGGTTTGAGAGCTAACAAAAAACCCTGCTTGGCAAGGGAGAGAAACTGACTCATAATTCCTGTTGAACCTGATGCAGCCCTGCTATATGGACAAGATATAAAGCTTACTCTTTTTTCTAGCAGATGCTGAAGTGAGGAAGACAGAAGATACCCCTCTTTGGTAAGGTCTTGGCATGGTCCACCATCTTACCAAGATCACTGCACCATGATTGCTGGGGTCACAGATGGGCAATCAAAATGAGCTGAGCCTGACTTTGTGGAATGGCAAAATTGAGCAGATGATCCCACTTCAGGCTGAAACAACCACTGCCCAGGCCTTCTAGTCATGGACTGGCGAAAACATAAATAGGGAACTTCTTGTTTAGCTTGGTGTCAAGTAAGTCCACCAAATGAGTCCCCCTAAGTTGGAACAGGGAGTCTGTTTTGGATTGGTGGAGCGACCATTTCATGAGGATTTCATTACTTATCTTTCACTGACATACTGATGACCAGAATATTTTTTTACTGAGAACGTGGCATATTCCAAGAGTAAATCTTAAACTTGCCCAGTGAAGGAGGTTCCAAACCTCCATGCAGAAAGAAGGTGCATGTGTGCCTCCTTGTCACCTGAAGTACACTACCACTTAATGTGTCAACTATCACATATCAACCTCTTATTTGGTGGATGCACCATTGAAGGGATAAGAACACTGCCGCCAATTCCAAATTGTTGATGTGGAGGGTAGATTCTTCCCAGGGCCTGGCTCTAAATGAGTGCCCCAACCTAAATCTGATGTGCCTATAAACAGGTAGGAGGAAGAGGGTGCAGCCAGAAACATGTCTACGGGATGTCCCAGAGGCCATCCAGTATCGACTCTTCTAGTTTATCCTAATGGGAAAACAAATTATCATCATATGCAGTGCTCAAAGAAAATTGTTTTTTGACACAGGCCCTGAGCTGGTGACTTCAAAGAATTACAAGCCCTGACTCAAATTCCACAAGCCCTGGATCCAATTTCCATGTGCCCAAAATTGCCCCTTTTTTAATAGTATTTGTCACACACCACTGCAACTGCTACACTTCAAATATGAAAAAAGATAAAAACAAAAACTCGTATTAAATTGGCTCGTGTGTTTATTTGGATCTCAAAATATTTTACGTAAATCAATGTTTTCCTCCAGGTCCTGTGGTCAGCCAATGTCTAAGTGCTCTATCAATGTCCTTCTTACTCTGTGGATAAACTATTATGTTCCTTGGCATCTGAAGCACATTTATACAGTTTCCATTTACGCTTTTGATGTTGTTCACATGTGCCGCTTAATATGTTTTTAACCAGTGTTGCATTTCACTAGTTTAAGCATAAGCAAGGGACATTAAACTTTATTTTGAAACATCTTGAACAAGTAAACAAAACCATTAAAAAAATTTAAAATAATTACTCAAGTGTTTTTGCTGAAATCATTTTTAGTCCGTCTTTCCTTTTTATCTCCACTCCATCAAAGGACAGCCAATACTGAATAAAGACTCAAAAGCCAAAATGACGACATTTTATCCCTTTCTTACTGGTATACCTCAAATGAAACATTTACCATTTGGCCTAAACTCTCCAAATTACAACAATAAAGTAATCAACTGACAGCTTGTTGTGCATACATGCTAGACTTTATACCATTACATGGCCATACATTGCACTGGTTACAATGATTGCTGGAATAGTTCTGGTACACACTAGACTGGTTCTGGCTGGTTTCTGTATTGCACATAAACATCCAAAATGGTATTTTAGAATCACATGTATGTAGACATGTAAGCACTAGTTATAGGTAACCCAGGCAATCTGTTCCCCATTCACAGGTCACATGCTTCGCTTTGTACCCAAAGTTTATTTTTCTACAGAAGGTATGAGACGTAGATAATTTTTATAAGGGTAAGGGTATACATGGGAATAAATATTAATAATGTAATAGTTTTTTAACATCTTAAAAATAAATTTCCACATTTCATCACCAACATCAATGTTTAGCTTGATCCAAGGTTTCTCGGGCAAATTAGATTTTAATTTACATGCCCGATGTGCACCTCATTTAGAATAAAGGAGGGGTCCAATCAAAAATCAGACAGGCATTGGGCTATCAGATTTTTTTTAGCAGTGATATGGTTTGGATATTTTTTACTCAGAAATGTACCAGCCATGTAATAGCAACTGGTATAATATTACTGATATTGAAATTATCAAATCATAAATATTCATACTTAATGAAAAAAAGGTTCCATATTCAATTAAATATGTTTTCTGTTTTCACCAATGTGATGTCAATTTTAAGTTTATCAAAGGCTAAAACTAACAGGAGTTACTGTATACAGTACATTATACAGCCACATACATGCCAACCCCTGACGAGGAAAAAGTGTAATCCAAGTGGACAAAAAGAGCAATCCAAGCAGAAAAAGAGTAATCCACATATAACATAATAAAATTCAATGAGCATATGTACAAAATGATTTATTTACCCCTCTGTCTTTTAACATCAATTACTGCTTCAAATTTTCATTTGGAACACTTTGAGCTTTAAAAAGCAACAGTCTCTCATATTGCATTTCAAAACACTTTGTACCAGCTGAGATAATGAATTTTTTTCACACCAGTAGAGCACTAAGTGCTGGGTTACAGAGCCTGGATCTGAATTCAGTTTTATTTTTGTTAACAATACTGAACAATCTCTCAGTCAGCATTAGAATGGTAAAGAACCAATATTCCTTTCATAACCTGACAAAGAAGAGGAAATATATATCTTCCAGTTATTGGGTCTTTCAGCTGGGAAATAAAGTGCCATTGCACATCAACTCTGTCCACATGAAGTACATCGTCAGGTAGAATGCCAACTTGATACTTCAGGAGTTCTCCTAATATATCGGCAGCCTTTCCTGCAGCAAGGTACATCATATGACAGGGACAACCTGATATGTACACTGATGGACATTTTTTAAAATATAGAATGCAATTCCTTTATGAATTCCAGTCATCACTGATGCATTATCAGCTGAAAACCCCAAACAGTCCTGCCAACTTATGTTTATTCAAAGATTACTAAGCAAATAAAAAATGTTTTCTCCAGTGGAATCTTCTGTTAATTCTGATAATGAAAGATGAGCACTCTGACTTTTGCCCTTTTCGTTGTCAGAGTCTCTTACACAGACTGGGTACAACTTTTTTTTCATCATAATCACTGCTCCTGTCTGTTGCAATACTAAACAACCTAATTTTCATGGCTTCTGCAATTTTAAGTGAATTATCTTCTGCTAAACACCTAACAATATTAGATGCTTTTGTTCTTGCACATGCATATTTTCTGCAATTTTGGAATCAGGAAACATCTGTTTGAACAAAGGACCAACACAGTCTTCTACTGCTAGGGGTAGTCCATGTTCTATTAAGAACTTGGTAAATAACGCCTCTGCATTTATAAAATTCGTGTCTACAATTTAGTTCTGCTGTAAAAAAGAAGTTATCTTAGTATTGGAGTTAGCAAAACAAGCTAATTCAAGGTTTCTTTGTTTTACCACCATGACCAATATTTAATTCCTTTCCACACAGCCTGCAATAGGCATGAAGCTGCCCTAGAAAGGAACGCTGCTGTATTGTGTAATTCATGTATTCATCTTTGAATCGGTTTTTCATCTTTTTCTAATCCATCTGTGAAATTTTCTGAAAAACAGTTTTGCTCTTACACACACATAGACTAGAATAAATCTGACTTGACATTAAGCGCCAAATACCTATAGACTGGTTCTGTACCAGATATGAATTAGAACAAAGAATCTGAGAGCAAAGATTAAAAATTAGAAAACCAGTCTGTTCTCTGCTAACTTGGCCTTACAGTGGCTATAAATAGAAACCGAGGTCAAAAGTATGAAAATAGAAACCAGCATGTTTCTTGAAAATAGGGAGCTGCTATAAATAGAACATAATACTGTTAGGAAAGAGCATGCAAGTCTATGGACAAGCGTACACTTATGTCGTAGTTACGTAGAAGACGTCTTTTCTAGAATACAGGCTGAAAGATTAATGGGATGTTAATAAAAATGAGAAAACAAATTAATTTTTTTGGGTGGGGGATATACCGAAAACGCGTAATCCAAATACATTTACGTGTAAGGCGTAATTTAGTGAAAAAAAGCGTAATGGTTGGCATGTATGCAGCCACCATGTGGCAAAAAGTACAATACTTTTTATGTAAATTCTTCATTTATTGGTCAAATCATAGCTGCCAACCCCCAAGTACCAAAATACTGATTGCTTATGACAAAAATACTGATTTTCAGGACCAAATACTGATTTTTAAAAATTTCAATGCATATGTAACTACTTACAACATATACAACCATCAGTAAGGTAGGACAGTGCCTTACATAATTATTTAATGTCAAAGATGCATGTGTTGCACACTTGCACCTTCTGGACGGGCACCCTGTTCCATTTGGGTGCCCATTCAGAAGGTGCAAGAATGCAACACACTCAGACACAGGCTGTTTATAGGAACCTTTTCCACACCTTGTTTATTTTTTTCAATTATTATCGATTCCAATGTACCAACTTTCATTGGTAATCTCAATTCTGTGTAATTTTCTTACTGAACTGTTTTCATTCTAGCATATGAGAAATCCTTTGCGATTTTACTGTCTGGAAAATGCATGCAAAATAAATCGCCAGCAACACTAGTAACCACAGGGGTTTGTTACAAATAAAATTAGGAGCCTAACCTGTAATAATTATTACAGGTTAGGCTCCTAATTTTATTTGCAACAAACCCCTGTGTAGTAACTGAAAGAGGAAGGTTCATTTCTAAAAGAAATTTAATAAACCGAATTTCGATCGAATTACATCAAGGTTCTCTCTGGTATTTATATACATCCAAGTTCAGGCTGAGTTGTCTATGATGAAGCAGCAAGCTGATGTTTGTTAGCTTTTTCGTGCTCTTGTATTTCATGTGCGCCTCCTTGCCCTACAGCGAAATCACATTACATAATTTCCAAAACGTAAAGTCTACTCCTTTACTAGATGATTTCACAAATCTAAACAAGATGGCACAATTGTCCTTTCAGTTCTGTTTTCTTGTCTTTTCTGGTGAAAATTCGGAATATTCTGCTTTCCTATTCAACATGATTAGAAGTTGAATATTATGAAGATGAGACACAGTGGTAGCGGTAACTGTTTGCGAAATCCAATATCGCGGATAGACAGGCATGGTAGCCTCGATTTTGAAGGAACCAATCATATTGTAGAACTGTATTACTATATACATGTGATACATTTCTATTAGAATGGAACCGGGTGTCCATTTTAAACTGAAAATCGCAAGGAAATTTTTTATTATTTTTTTTAAAATTAAAAAACGTATTTTTTGCAAAAATAACGTACACCCGTATTCAGGTCCAAAATACGAGACAAATACAGAAAAAACGGGACAGTTGGCAGCTATGCATTACCCAATCACATTAACATTAGGAGAATAGCTAACAAGAGGAAATGCTTTAGCATCCAACCTCTACCTGTGTGACCATGCAGATGCAAGATGATTGCTCCACTGAAAGGATGAACTTTTTCTGACATGAGTTTGATGTAACCAAATGCAACGTATTTATACACATGTGGGATAGATCCCTATGCAATCACACACATTGCTACTGCATTACGTTTGGGGCCCTGAGTGGCCAAGTGGTCTAAAGTACTCACCATTACGGATCACTGCTGTCTCACTTCTGTCTGTGTGGGTTCAAGTCTCGGGCTCGGCCAATGTAGGTATGTGAGAAAGCCTGCCAGTAGCTACTCATGGGTCAGTGGTCCTTTCCTGGGTTTTCCCAGGTTCTTCCTCCACCATTTATACTGGCTGCCATGTATAGCCTATCTTGTGCTGAAAAATGGCATTAAACCCTACAACAACAACAACAACAACAACTGCATTACATTCAAAAGTTTCCCAGGTGAATCCAGCCAAAGTTGCAAGGTCATGCCTGGAGCTGAGCTTTCACTTTATGAATGGCAAGTGGTAACTGTCTGGTTAGATACCAGTGACCTATCAAGATTCAGCACTCTCCTTTGTGAGGCCATGTCATGCAAACAGAAATTGGAGAAAGTAGACTGGACATGCAAACCAAATAATTAAACATCTCAAATTGAGACAATATGTCCAATAGCTATTTTTCTCCCAGCAGTAATAGTGACCTTGATGTTTGTTCATTTGATCTTGTAACTGAAAGATTTTTCCTTACTGCAAATTCAAGCCATCCATAAAATTTAGTAATAATTACTGTAGATTCTGCAGAACTTGCGTTAATGTAAAGAAATGAAAAGGGAACAGACGCAAGGATGAATAGATTAGTAGAGTGATAATGTTTTAGAGTTTTGTTAGATTTGGGGTACTGTATTGATATAGGTTAATGTCTTTTAAACCCTATGAGTTTATTATTTTTACTGCAATAGTCACACATGAGTGTATGCACTAAGGGACAACAAAAATATAATTAGAATGCTAGTGTGAAAGATTTTATTAGTAAAATCAGTTTAGGCTACCATCAAGGGGTTCTGGATGTATAAGGAAATGAAAAAACTTTAACTAAATATTGAAAAAATTTTCTATGAATGACTATCACCCTGAACTTAAATGAGCAAGTCTGCATATTGTAGAGTGAACTGTCTTCACTTTGTAATGATTCATCAGAAGCATGAGAAAATCTATCACAGAGTTTAGGAAGTACGTGCAAATTTAACCAAAACCCTTATGCTGCCTTTGTTGGAAAAGTGACTGCTATGTATTTTGTGGTGAAACAGAAAACTAGCACAAGTAAAATACTTTAGCCAACAATGAGCACATCTCCTGACGATGAACCATAATACATGCCAATTCTTGCAGCAATCCTTGGAAAACTGCAAGACTAGATGCATACACAAGATTCTGTCATATACTGCATCCTACAGCAAGTAAAAAAAATGTAATAACCATGGAACCACAATGATTTATCAATAGGTATATCTTCTGATAATGCTCAAAATATGTACCAAGTTTCAAAGCAGTCCCCCCCCCAAAAAAAACTGAGACTGCGTGGGTGAATGGATGGCCAGCAAGCTAGATGGTCAGACATGAAGAGTCCCCTGACATGTGTATTAAAAAAATGCATTGGTATTTTAACATAGTCTTCTGACCATAAATCCTGCAAGAACTCCCAAGAAAGTCCACCCATCAGGTTGGGGAAGCATGTTTTTAATTAGGAGTTTGTATTTTTAGATTGTTAGTTGCCTATCACAGATTGTAAAATTAGTAAAAACTTGAATTCAACAAAGACCACCAATCAGACTGGGGAAACACAGTCTTAATTAGGCGGTTTTCTATTTCAAAATATAAGATGGTCTATTTTATATTCTAAAACCTGCAAAGTTTAAGGCTAGTTGTCAGGGGAAGTTTATTTAAGTGTTATTGCTGCCTTTACTCTTTTATATGATGGAATTTGATTCCTGACAAAATTCAAAGTCTATGTGGACATTACTAAGAGGTCACAATGCAATTTACACCTACAATTTCTGTCAGGTGACTAACAGTCTCTACTTCTCTTACTAAGTACACAAAGGTTTAAAGGTCAACCTTCTCATTCAAATTCAAGTACAAGAATGCATCAAGGCAATAATGTAACAATAATGTTATTGTTATACAAAACGGTATATAAAGTTAGATATTTTAAAACTAGAAGACTTTAAAGCCAGCAGCTAACAAGAATACTATATGGCAGTGGTGTAAGTTGATCTTGGTAGTTGAGTGTACTGTCAAAGTGGCAGATCCAGCTATGGTGGTGGTTGTTTTTTTAAGCCATCTTATTCCATTTATAACACTACATCTTTACAATGAGAGATGGCTACTTTCATGGAAACAAACCACCGCCTTCTCAAAATTAAACCCTTCCAAGAAAAATTCCTAGATCACCCTTGAAAAATACCTGAAACAAATCATTAGCTATGAGAGTGGGTTATTAAGAAACTAACATGTCAGTACCAGAGACTGAACCAAGTATGGAAAAGTGTGAAGTGAGTAACTAAACCACAGCACTTATCCGACCTGTACTTACCTTCATAAGTGGCATTGTGGCTCCCCCTAGGAACATTATTGTGAACAGAACAATAATGAGCGTTGTTGTTACCAACACATAACTCTTTTCTTCTGAACTCTCCAGCTGTAGACTCAGAGCAAATGCGATGGCACCACGCAGACCTGCAGAAGAAAGGAATAATTTATTGGATTTGTCATCTCAACTGACACTAACTGAATCTATGTTGGGATTTGCAATTATTTTTCTCCCAATGAGGTTCTGTTTGGAGCTAGACTCTTCTATTCAAATACAAACAGGAAGAGGTTATTTAGACTAAGGAAATGAATCTTGTAAGGGGATAACAATATCCATGCACCAATTGCTGCTAACACAAGAGTTTGTCCAGACACAGACAGAATACTAGCACCCTTGGCTGTATGAACAACTTGGGGAGTTTCCTTGAAATTTCTATCACAAGATCAAGTATGTCACTGACCTAGGATTTATCCAGCTTGAGATTATCCATCAGAATTATTCTCCAAGTCTGGCCCCTCATCTTCTAAAATGCCTTCTGGATCAGGATCACTGGACAGAAGGTATTATCCCACATTCCCTCCCAGCTGACCGAGAGGCATCAGCAGCCCAGGCCTCTGGGTCCAGGAACAGTGCGATGAAGATGGTCAATCTTTGCAGTTCTGCTTGTGATTTGGATTTTTTTACCATAGCTTTAACAATTTTTCAGTCATATCGCTATAATGTTTGCAGTGTGGAAGTTTATAGTGATGTCCAGCACTGGGACATCATGCCGCAGATATATAGCATTGTGTTCCACCCAGTCACATTATCCTGACACCAGGCCAACTAGTCCTAACACTAACCTCTTAATGCTGAGTGCCTAGCGAGGCAGCTGTTAGTATCATTTTATAAATCATTGGTATGACTCAGCCAGGGTTCGAACCTGCAACCGTCCACATCCGAGGTGGACATTCTAACCACTAGGCCACCAGAACAATCAGTTCTGCTTGTTGCAAACAGGTCTATCATCATCATTCACACAGGGGGTAAACTCAATGAAAGACAGAAGGATGGAAAGACCACTCTGCATACATCAGCTGGATGCTCAATGACAATGAATTGACCAGTACACAGAATCTGCCCATAATGTTTTGGACTTTAATGCAGATTTAGTATCGAGCACATTAATTGGTGAACTCTCATACCATAAAACAGTCTGAGAAGGTAATTTGCTATCAATGAATTGTACAACATTATCAACACCATCTTACAGTGTATGTGTGCTACTTCCTAGCATGGAGAATGGCCTTCATTCATTTCCAAGAGACTGATATAAAGTGCTTTCTCCTGTTCCATCCATTCACTGTTGACTGTCAAGAAGTAGGGAAGCAAGTGGGCCCCCAACCTAACAAACTGGCATCTGCACAAGTTGTGGCTTCTGGCTAGGTGTGTGTGTTTCCATGGATATTCCTGCCTCTATTCACTCCCCATCTTGCCATTGGAGTAGAAAGTGGCAGGTATCTGATGATCTAAATGACCTGAAATACAATGCCACTGTGCCAAAAGGGCCATCTGTAAGGGGTGCATGTAAAGGTAGGCCAAGAGGAATCAAGTCTGCCACCACATTTAGAAGGCCAAGAGTTGAAGAAACTTCCTTGCCAAAATATATTTTTTTGTAGCAACTGACTCCAACACCTCTACTATCCAATTAATGCATTCAAGTTGAAGTCAGCAAGGCTGAAATGAGTTATAAAATCAATACATTGATAAACAAACTGTTGAGAGTAGAAAATTTTCTAAATTGTACCCCTTTACTATCCACCCTACACTGTAAATGAAGATGTTCAAATGCTGATGCAGAACTGAATTTACAAAGTGTTTCTGCAAGTTATCATCCAGGTACACTGACATCACCATGGAAGAGGATGACCTAAAGTGAGAGGTGGCACAATCTAATGTCTTGGTAATGGTCTAAGGGTGGAGGCTCAGACTGAATGGAAAAGCATGAACTTGATAAAAGAATACATACTAACCAAAGCAAATGATCTTTCGAGATACCAGGATATGGAAGTACACATCAGACAAATCAATACAGATGGCATACTTGTTGTATTGAACTAATAAACCCATGGACCTTGCCAACTCCATTATGTATTTCGAGTGGCAATAGCCAGCTCAGGTCTGTGACTGGTTTCTGTTTCCCACTGGCTTTTGCAACCAGAAAAACCTGGAGTAAATGCTGTGCAATCAGGATCCAAACCATCTCCACCAGCTCTGAGAGTGAAATCTCCATCTCCTTCTATAAAATGTCTGCCTTCACAGGATTGCCTGGGACATCCATCATGAAGGTGGATGGCAAATGGGGCAGGGCTGTATAAACAAAATCTGTGACCTGTACATGAATCACCCAAATGTTGCTTGTAAAGAGGTTGATCTAAGTTTGGCAAAATAGGCGTCTGGTAACCTTTACCACTGCTAAGTGGGTTCCCATCAACTAGCTGTTTACCAGTTTATGCAGTGATACAATGAGGACATTTGCATTTGTGGGATGGTGTGGGAGATTTTAATAGTAATATGACTGGGTAAGTATTCTCCAATAAATATAATTACTAAAACATTTAATTTCTCTGTTGAGCACATTCCTTTATCACATTAACATTAGGAAAATAGGTAAGAGGAGGATGAGGAATGGCATAAGCATACAACCTTGATGGAGGGGAAATACTGCCATAATTCTAAGCATTTGTCTTAATTCTATGATCTATTTCCTATTATTATAAGTTGTATATTCTATTTTGCATTATCCTATTTGCATTTTCTATTAGTTCTATGCCTTATATTCTTTTACGTATTATTCTATTTTGTATTTTTTATGTGTGTAGGATGCACATTCTAGATTGCATCTTTATATCTGTCAATATTTATAACTGGATTTGTTATGTATGATATTACAATACTGTAATTTCATGTCTTCAGATTCCATTTGAGTAATTTTATGTGCCATTATAACAATACACAATTTAATGTTCTCAACTGTGTCCTTCCAACTCTAAATTTTCTCTCTGCAATTAGCAGATTTCATTGTTAAGTTATACATAAATAAAATATTCACCTACTGAAGTTAAGTATAGCATAATGAAAGTTAAAAATTGGCTGTTGTAAGGAAATCAAAACAGAGACTGGATTAGGTATAATGCAAATGGCTTTGATAATGGAACAGTTTATGACAGGAAATGCTTATGAGAAGTGATCATATGAAAAGGTATGACCATGCTACTGCATATGTGTATTTTAATCTGTAAGTTACCAGCCACACAAAAGAATGTTAATTCAACTGCAAGTGTGAATCAAATACTAAAAGATTCATGTGCAAGTTCACTGGATCATGCCATGCCATATACATTTCATGAATAACAATGCAAACAAATACTAACAGCACAGAATCATATCTGTTGTCCAATCATGTACAAGCCAATCATGGTATACCCCGGTCACTTTAATTACCCATTAAAGACAGCAGACCACTGACTACAGTGTTCACTTGAAAAACCTGCAGGTGCATTATGGAGATAGCATATCACGGTGAAAATGTTCACCAGAAATACCTCATGGCATATTACAAAATAGCTGATCATACCTGTTGATTCATAATGAGACAGATCATGCATGCAGACACATAATGGGACAGATCATACCTGCAGACAGATTATGCCTGCAGACACATCATAGGACAGATCATGCCTGCAGACACATCATGGGACAGATCATGCCTGCAGACACATAATGGGACAGGCCATGCCTGTAGGTGCATTATGGGACAGATCATGCTTGTATCCATGAGACAGAACTTGTTGCCTATCCTGCATTTTCAACCAAGAATATGAATAATCTAGTATCATTTATTTTCATGGTTTTGAGACGAAAAAAAATGGGGGGGGGGGCATACTCAATTCATGGTTTTGCTTGTCAAAGTCTGTATGGATTAACCCCTACAAATACCTCAAATAATTAATACAAAATAACAAAACCTTGAGAACAATAAAATGACAGTCACTTCAATGGTTAAAACAGTACTTACACCTGTATGAGCATAAATCAAACACCTTTCAAGGTAAATCACTTACACTCAACATAAATGGGAGCCGACAGAGCCAACAACACAAACATACTACACTTTGACCCCACTATAGCACTCTCCGTTATAACACAAATTCAGATATAACATGGTCATAGTGTGGCTCCCGAAATTTCATATACATGTGTTTTTCTCGCACATGAAAAAAAATTTCTTTCTTAAAAGTACGAAAAAAACGTTAAAATGTTTATTATCATTTTGGGGAAGAGATTGCTCATGAATAATACAAGATGATTGTGGTGTGGCTCCTGAAATTTTATATGTAATTTTATATGTATTAAAAGTACAAAAAATAACATATAAAAAAGTTTATTCAGGGATCACTCAGGCCTTCGCCAATGTCGCAAATTGCAATTCTTTCCTTATTGGCAGCAAAATATACCGTCTGGCAATTTTTGTTTTTATTGGAGACATTGTTGGCTGTTTAAACTTGTATATACAACCATTGGTTTGGAGTGGAGAAATTCAGACGCCCCATGAAAGGAAGCCACAAACTTGATATAAAATGCACTGAAATTTATCTATTGTTACATTAACAAATTCTTTGTCCATATTTACAAACCATTTTAAAAGTGCATTGTTATACCATAATCCACTTTTGTTGACATCTAGCATGAGTACTGTATGTTGTGAGATGTCCACTTATTTTGTTGTTGACATTTCTGGTAGCGGAGATCAACCGGACAAGACATTATCTCATAATCAACCAGACAAGACATTATCTCATAATCTATCTTTTGTCGGATTTTCGGCTGCTTGCTAGTAATTAATATATTTACATAGACTGACATTTGTATGTGGATGGTAAGTAAAATTCCTCTTCTTTTCTCACAGAATTAAATCCAAAAGAACTCTCACATTTTCTGTAGTAATCCCTGTCATCAGACCAGAACACCTGAGCCTCTATTGTCTGTTGACCCTTTTTAAAATTTCTGATGCATGTGTGGAAGGCACCATCACTTAATTACCACAAATGTACACCACCACCCCTCAAAAAAATCCAAACAAGATCTTACTTGTTGGGTCTATTCAATAGGCAGGGAGGAACAGTAACTACAGTCGACCAAATGATGGCCAATTCCTCTTTTAAAAATGTAATGAGATAAAATAGTCTGCTGAAATTTCAAGGAAAACAGATTATCTTTGAAGCACCAACAGTTATGAAAGCATACTAAGCAAATGGAAAAACAAATCAGTCTCAATCATGCAATACAATTATTTGATGTTGCCACCACAATAAGAAATGGGCATTTGTTTGGTTCTCCAAAGCTGTCCTTTAGCGGTGACTTCAATAACACATACACCCTTCATCAAAGAAAGCCGACTACAATCTTCAATAAAAACAAAAAACCTTTCTTCAAAGGAAGTCAGTAACAAACTTAAATAAAATCAATGGAATCTGATGGATTGTTTGATTTTCCAATGTGACTGCAACATGTTTACTGTGCCGTGAAAGTTTCATTTTTGCAGGAAAAAAGTTTATGCTTGCGAACGCTACCAACAGAGGCTTAAAATGCAAACTAACTTTTACCGACTTGGGATGTACTGAAAAGTAAATGTGCTTCATCATTTGTTACTTAATTGTGCTATTTTTTCCAATGAATTCAGACCTATATGACCTGTGACAAGTACTGAATATTTTAAATGTGTGTGTGAGTACACATTTTCGAAGGAATTACTTGATTTGTGGATTCAATGTATGTGATGAGATTTGCAGGTGAGTACACAGTGTTGATACTGTATTCATGCTATACATTAGACATGTATATATAAACAGTATACACGTATATGTACCAATGCGTGGTTCTCTGAATAAAGTAAAATATTACATATCCCTTCTCTGTTTTCATTAATGGTGTATTTCTCATTTAATATGCATTAATTTAAGATGGCAACTGTGCCAATGAAGCACAGATTTTTGCGCCCGCATTTATTACCTACCCTTCCCCCCACAATTTTTTTTTGGGGTACATGCATCATTTTCTTCAGCTAACTGACCTGGTTGCATATAACACAGTTCGGTCTAAAACACGGTTGGGTTCTATGGCTCCCAACTACCGTGTTATAGAGGGGTCACACTGTAATTGGTTATTAAAGAACATGTGTATGACCTCTTCCTTCAAAAACTGTCCACAAAGTCATACCACCAATGACTTTCTGATGACCATGGAGTGCTTATTGATCCCCATCAGTTTGGATAATGTTATCATTCCATACATGAACTGATCATTTGACCAGCTCCCCCCTTGCTCAATGCTCATAAGAGTTTATTGTAATTTCTTTGTATATACCCCTCTTTAAAATCATATTTCTCTATGTGTCCAAAACCGGGCTATGAGACAATGATTTATTTTGGAACCTGGATGCTAAAACAATATATTGCAATAACAACTGTCATATGACCTTACCAGTAGCAATACCAGCTTCACTGGCATCATCACTGACATAACAAAGTGATCAGATGAACAAATGAATCAACCCAAATTATTCCCTCTGATGAGTTATGTTAGAAAAAGAACCGGTCAGGGACAAGGGGGTGACTAGAACACTCCAGCAGATGGTGAGGGACTGCCTCCACATCCAGACATCATCTTCCCCATGGGCAGATTATAGTATCTGAGGTACTTGTGTATAGATAGTCTGGTTCCCTGACCAATCCTTCTGAATATGAAAACCTTGAGATAGCCCAACCTTGACAAGCCAATGTCTGAATTTGATCACTATGAATGTATTTTCATATCTGTAACTACTTTTCTGTAATTCCACAATTTAATGGTCACATTATTAACTTAATGGGCAAATCTTACAGGATAGCAGGTCTCATAATGCAGATCATGGTCTACACTGTTCATTTGATACATCTACAGGAACAATATGAGACAGTAAATTATACTTGTATGTGCATTATTATCTACAGATCATGGTCCACACTGTCCACTTGAATTACCCACAGGTAAAATACGATAGCATATCATACCTGATGGCACACTGTGAGACAGCAGATCCTGGCCTACACTGTTCAACTGATATATCTGCAGGCACAATAGGAGACAGTAATTCATACCTGTAGCTGCATTATTAGACAGATCATGGTCTACAATGTTCACTTGAATTACTCACATGTAAAATACAACAGTGTATCATACCTGATGGCACACTCTGAGACAGCAGATCCTGGCCTACAATGTTCAATTAATTGAACATATTTGCAGGCACAATATGAGATAGCAAATAATACCTGTAGGTGTGTTACCAGACAGCAGATCATGGTATACACTGTTCACATGAATTACCCACAGGTATATATGAGACAAAATATTATACTTGATGGCAAATTGTCAGACAGGTATACATGAGACAAAATATTATACTTGATGGCAAATTGTCAGACAGGAGATCATGCTCTAGACTGAAATACCTATAGACATATAATGTAAACTCTCCATGCGTTGTAGGTATTGTAGCTATATACCTATAGACATATAATTTGACAGCAGATCAAACCCACAGGCACAGTGTGAGACAGCAAATAATGGTCTACACTGTTCACTTTAAATACACACATGCACAATGTGAGACAGCAAATCATGGTCTACACTGTTCATTTTAAAAAACTGCATGCACATAATCATATTTTATTATAGTTCGGTGTATATTACAGATAGCTAAAAGAGTAAAAGACAATATTGCTCTCTTACCACTGAACCACATGATAAACTGTGTTTTCCTCGTTATTTTGTGTTCTCTGAAGTAATTCAAGATGAAAGACAGTGGGAAGATATTTACAGCTCTTCCAATCAAAATAAGAGCCTGGAAGAGTAAGAAATAATACATTAATATATACATGTAAATCAGTTTAGAAACATGTTACTAAAAACAAACTGACCAAAAATTATTCACCTCTCCTTGCCTGGGTCTAACTTTATTGACTTTAGTACAAGTGCACCGAAACTTAATACATAAACAATGAAAACTGTAGAATACAGAACTTCAAAAAAGCAGAAATTTTTTACTAATTTAGATAAGAATCTAATTAATGGATAATGTATTTAATAATCAGACTATGTTTAATAAAAGTACATGTGTATGATGGAACATAACAGACAAACAAATTACATGATGTAAAGATGCTACATTAAATAAATTCATGAAGATCAATCTGATACAAACGTATATGGGTATATTCACATCATTTCTTATTTAATAAGACTGACTTCATGTTCAAACTCATCCTATGAACTTCAAAAACTGACTTCTACAACTTAATAAACATAAACACACATGCAAACAGAATTAGGTTATGTACAAACAAGACATAACTCAAACATTCTTATAATAAATTTATCCAAGATGCCCAAACATACTTACAATGCTCCATATGACGAGAGCAGGCTTGACAATAAATTTAAAGCTAAATATAGCTAATCCAAGGTAAGCAAAAACACAGGTTTCTGAAAGATGCAAAGCAACTATGTAAGTAAAACATAAATCTACACAATCAAATACATAAAACCACAAAAATAACTACCATGACATCAGATCATAAGGTCTCCAGAACTTTTATCCCTGTGAAAGCATGCATAATCAATATACATCAACACATTTCAAGCAACTCAGCCTTGGTATTCAGGCAATTTGTGGGGTTTTTTTTGGGGGGTAGCGGTAAATGATATTTGCATACAAAAGGGATTTCACCAAATTTATTTGTCTATAACACACTAAACTTTGATCAATACAGACCTGTGTCAAACCTTTTTACACCTGGGTGTGCATCAAACAAGGTATGTATGTGTGACTTTGTGTGTGCTTTATGGCACCTCAGCAAAACAGTGACTATATGGTGCCAGCTGAAGGTAAATGTTCAAAAATGCATAAAAACAATGGTAAATATGTTGCACTTATATACATACATTGGACCTGTCAAAAACTACCCTAAAATGGAGACCCAACTACAAACAATAATGGCATAATGCACCAGCAGAATATGCAGAGATGCCCCCAGGATTTTATCATAAGAGGGGATTTCCCTCCTTGTACCAAAAATAAGGGGGAAGTACAACAAAAATGAGGGGGTGGATGAAACGGCCATACTTCATTAATTACAAAACACTTTAATATCCATCTCTTTTCTTCTTCGTCCACTCTGGAAGACCCCTATTAAAATCAAAATCTTGAAAAGAAGTTGCCTCTAGTTGTATAAGCAGTAATCTGTTTGTTATTTCTCAGCTTAATCAGTTTCATATCTGTGTATGAATACTGTTCTGTACTGAGAACACCCTTTCACAGCTCAAAGGGATTTTTCACTAACATAAGCTCCGCCAAAGTCAGACTTTCTTGAATTAGTACTCTACTGACTCCTATGCTTGATATACTATTCCATAATGCTGTATTAGGATTTTAAGTCCATAAATGCCCTAGTCTACTTGTTCAAACAGAGGTATTTTAATAACATAAATATCGTTACTTTTTAATTTCATTTTCAGATTCTTATTTATTAGATTTATTGTAACCTTTATATTAGGGCTATATAGTTTTGTAGCAGATGGTCCTGCTGGGCTAAATTATGACTAGAAAAGAAATTAAAAGTGCACTCTACTTTTAAATTGTTTGGATTTTAATTTAGCTTGTTTGTCTGCCTTTTCTACATTTAATCTCAAAATACCACTGAAATGAGTGGTTGACTGTCATGATGTCTGTTTTGGTCCATCCAGCATGTACATCGGATTAGAATTTAATGGCATTTTTTGGGGGATCAAAATCATTCACTGGCATATCCCTTAATACTCTCCCAGCTCATATAATCCAATATACTTCCTGACTTTAAAAATAAATTGCCTTCATTACTATGATCAGCCAGCATTTGCCGAAATAAATTGACATCTATAGATGAACAACACTGGGAATCATCCATTCTGAGTCTTCTCGACAGCCCGTATTATAAACACTCATTTGTAAAACTTCCTTTATGCATGGTTCAAACTTTGACACAATGCTTGTTACAGGGCCCGATGTGCCATCAAATTTATATTAAAAATCATTCATGTTAACCAGAAGAAACCAGATATGTCAACAGTTATGACAAAGTACATGTCGCGACAAGTGCTTCAATATTTTTACCATTTCTACAAGTACTTTAAGGGTGAACAGCTGAAAAACGTTGTATACTGCGCAGAGTACATTTTCATATGCACGACTTGAAATTAATTTTCAGGAGTTCTCGCACATCACCGCTCTCCAAGTGCGTGAATTTGTACAAATTTTGCATCACTCACTCAATCGCACGACCTCGGAGCATCTCTGGAATATGGGTCTATCATAAAAAGAATAATGACATAATGTGTCAGCAGACCAGGGTCTATAATAAAAACAATAATGGCATAATGTGCCAGCATGTCTGGGTCAATGCTGTTGACATTTTGGTGTGCATCATACCTGTCGAAAACTGCCCCATATTGCCATGTACAAAGACAAATATGGTACATACTTGTACATAGTCTAACCTGTCTAGAATACACTGGGGTGTGCATCATACAAGGACAAATATTGTTCATACATGTATATAGTGTTGCTTGTTTAAAACTGCCCTATACTGCCATATACAATGTCGACCCTATTTAAAAAGATAACTACGTGATAATTTTACCAGCAGATTTGGGTCTGTGCTTGCTGTTTGTTTGAAAAGCACTGACCTGGTCCTGCCGACTATCAGCAAATGGCAGATCTATATCAGCACTGCATTAAGCTGGGTGCATAAGATATTAAAGCAAATATAAAATATAAAGCACATTCTTCAGTTGGGTTCACGTGATATTCAAGAAAATATAACATTTATCAATACAACAGAAAGTATCATTCCTGGCCCTGCTTTATGTAAATGTAGTTAAAGAATGGCACTATTCAGTACAAACTCATCTTAAAATTTTGTCCCTCCATAGAGTTTCTTTTAAGTCAGAATTGCAAGAACATGTCCACACATTAATACAATTACCCTGTCATGAAACATGGGTTTAACACAAATCTCTTATTATACCTTTTAAATAATAAAGTGTTAACACTCAACTGAATAAACAATCTGAATTAAGACATTTTAAAAATGTGACTCAACCATACAAAGCAAGATATAAACATGTAAGACAAAAGTACTGAAAAAGCAAGATATATACATGTAAGACAAAAGTACTAAATAAGAAACATATATACATGTAAGACACAAGTCCTACACATTGTTAGTTTGAAGCAAGATTTAAAATACCTCCTACACTTGAACAAAACAACTAAAAAGTATAAACAACTTGAAAGAGAAAAGAAAAAAATAATACATTTTATAACCACAATATTAAAAGCATGTAATACTGCCACACTGGATAACATCAAACCCTTACAATGCTCCATAAAACAAGTGCAGGTTTGAAATCCAGCTGAAAGCTGAATATTGCTAAACCCAGATAGGCAAACATACAAGTTTCTGGAAAATAAATAGGCATCTGTGTTAGTGACATCAATTTAAACTTATGTCAGAAAGGCCCATCTCATTGAGACATAATGTTTTTAAAACATCATTACTGATAAACTTTTTCCTGTGTTTCAATGAGAAGTTTTCATGGGAAATTAAAATTCAGTTTTGCCAAGCAAGTATCAGCTGTAATGAACATCAATAAAGATTTGTTAAAACATCAAACTGCATGTGAAAGCAAAAATTCTTTCTTTTTGTTAGAAAATATATTAATTCCTTCCACTGACTTTCAACCTCAACATACATGCAATGTTCTTACTTATCCCCACTTAGGCTGGTATGTTCTAGTACCAAATTACTACTTAGAAAGCATACCCCAAAAAGGTTTCAAAAATTCTTCTCATTTTTATCTTACTGCAATGGTATTTAACAAGTGAAGCACTAGTCCTAGTAAATGATCAAACATTCAACAAAAGTGCTGGGTGTTCTGAGGTGACCTCTGATGGGAGGTGCTCTAAAGAAGTTGCCCAATTACTGTGACAATTGAGAGCAACAGTGACTTAAGTAGTATTGTATCAAAGTAAAACAATATAATCTGAATATGCTATGTGAAGGAAACACATTTAATAAAATTTTTCAAAATTCATAAATTTAATAAAGATTTTTCTATGCCTGATAATATACAATGCATGCTTTCATGAATGAAATGTACCAAATAAACAGGGTAGGAAATGGATCTGGCATGAATGGGACTGGAAGATTTACTTAAATGTGTACATATAAGCAAAATCTAAAAATCATTTTACCATGAACAAGGTTTTTCTTCTGATTGTCAATCTTGATTGCTATGTCAACTTCTGGTGTATCTGTTTACGTAAGGGTAATTGAAATGTGATGTATGACAGTATTTCTTGGAAATGCTCAAATGCAACGGTAATAGGCATGACGTGGTAATAAGACATTATAGTACAATTATTGCATGTATTTCTTTTCAATGACTTTGAAACTCGACATGCATACATGTTTTGTATCCCAATTCCTTCCACTGACATTGAAAGCTTGACATGCATACATGTTTTGTACCCCAATTAATTCCTTCTAATGATTTTGAAACTTGACATGCATTTATGTTCTGTACCCCTATCAATTTCTTCCAATTACTCTGAACTCATGAATGCAAAGCTGAAATGTGAACTTTTGCAATTATTTTTGTTAACATAAATTGTTTGTCCTGACTTACCTGCAATAAAAGCTATTGTTCTGAAAAGTTGCTGGACTGTAATCTGGGCTACTGGAGACAGATTTAAATGTGTGTAGTGTGACATCACCACACCACAGAACAATATTGCCATTATTCCTGGAAGAAAAGAACATAAAATGCAACAAAATTTTAATATGAAAAAAAGAGTCCTTTTATGGATGAATCAATGGTTCACGAGGAAAAATTACTGAAAGATGTAAAGTATAGCCTGATAGTGCACACTACAATAAATGGGTCCACCAGCTATCACTACTGAAAATACATTTTGTTGAAATTTACTACTATATTTGTCAGGTCACACAAAATTCAACTTAAATTTCACAGCATTTGTGGAAATGTGGATGGGTCAAGAAGAAATAAACAATCATTGTAAACAATTTCATCTACGTGTACCTGGTTTATAAATTTGCTCGTACAACTTCAACATATACAGTTGGACAGACAGAAAGAATGTTATGGTGTTAACACAATGAAGTTGACAGCATTAAAACTGACACAATTAAACCTGTCCAACAAGGTTCATCTTGGGAAGTGTAAGTAAAACTGCATGTCAGAAATTGTTAGCCTTGATGTAAACAACACTTATTTAATAAGTTATTAACAAACTGGACTACATCACAATAATACTATAAATTACAAATCTGTAGCAAGTGGAACATTTTTAGGAATTCCACATGAAATTAAATTCACAAAGATATTTTATAAAACTTTCATGACACACTGAGAATCATTTACTTATTTAAAAAAAAGTATGTTAGAAGAAAACTGAAATAGCAGAAATTGTTTTTTTAAATTAGTTTTAATGTGGATGAAATATTGTTATTTAAAGTGTATAGATGGCTACTCTTTAGGAGTGACTGCTGTAGCTGGTTTATGAGACTGTTACAAAATAAAGAACAAAAATAATATAACTTGAAACCTGCCTTAATGAACCTCTACATAAAAAAACCTGCTTACAACTGACAATATTTATTAAACTTTTCTCTGCCTCTATACAAGAGACATCCAACTAAAATGGACAAGCTACAGTGTCAAAACAGTGTTCTATATAGACAATGTCTTATAGGTGTAACACTGTGATATTAACCTGATAACTGCAGTCCTTCAGCAAGACTGTAGGGTAGATATGAAAATGCAAGCATTATTCCAATCTCCAGTGATGGTGTCTTCCTCAAATCTATGAACTTCAATAACTGAGCTAGTTTAGGAAATTAAAAAATAAGTTCAAAGTACACAGAGTACATCATTTTAAGTCAAAATGACAGATAAAAGTATAGTAACAAGAGTCTGATAAATCAGGTCCAAAATCTGTACTCAACAAATATTATGTGCCACTTTATTATGTTTGTCCTTTTTGCACTCAATGGACTGAACATGAAATTCACTCTAATCAGTAATTTAAAATTTTTTTAATCTTATGTATAGATGCTTGGTACCAAAGTGCACATGACAGTCACATGACAAATCCATGGCCATTCGAGTCGAGTCACATGACCAAAAAAGCTGAAACTTTAAAATGAGTGAATAAGTGAAAGTCACATTTGATTGGTCACTGGACCTGACTGAACATTCGAATGTAGACCATGAAATCTGAAATGGTGACAGGAGGTAGGGTTGTGTTATTCCACATGGATTTACAAGTTGTCAAACATAGAATCTGATCCTGAAAAATTTTGTACACGTCACCAAAAGACAACTGACAGTAAATCAGGAGCTGCTGTGTTTCAGGCAGATTTGTTTGTGCCAACTGCATAATTTATGATCTGGTGAGATCAGACACAAACCATTCATCAGTATCAGCACAGGATGGGGGGGAGGACTGATTTATTGGATTAAGTAACAATCATTTAAACGTCTGAAAAACTGCAGCATGCAATACAGCATTTTACACTTGCGATCAAGGTTTATCACAATACTTGCTTTGTTTTGTTTGAACTTAATGATCACCTTTATGTGCTGGCATGGTCTTTCAGCATGACTTGATCTTAACATAGCCACTGAAACACAGATGACATGCAGATGAGTAGAGCAAAGTGTGCAAATACTTTGCAAACAGGACTTTTTCTTTCTATTATATTATACACTTGCTATCAGCCTCCATTCTTTAATCTGATACATGAAATGATAAAAGAAAGTAGACTGATCAACTGGGAAAAACATGCAAATCAAATCAAGGTGGTAAAATAAAAGAGTTAAAAGGCATGCAAATCCTTCTGATACAAGAGCTAGTGGTCGCAGCCTCATGTCAAGTCAAATTAATCAATGAAACACTCATAAATATTATGTTGTCAGTATCTAGAATATTAATCTGTGGTTTATCATAGTCATTTCCAAATGTGATCATAGACAGCAAGGGAGTCAAGGGTGCTCAATATATAAAACTGTAGGGGACTCAAGCGAAAGGTGCACTCAGCATATGAAATAGCAAGGGAATCAAGTGAAAGGAGCACTCAATGTATGAAATAGCAAGGGAATCAAATGAAAGGAGCACTCAGTGTATGAAATAACAATGGACACTAAATGAGTACACAATGGATGCAATAAGAAGGGAACCAAATAAAAGAAATACTCAATGTATGAAACAGCAAGGAAACTAAGTGAAAGGAGCACTCAGTGTATGAAATAGCAAGGGAAACTAAAGGAGTACTCAATGTAATAGGAAGGAAACCAAATGAAAGAAATACTCAGTGAATGAAACAGCAAGGAAACCAAGTACAAGATGACCCAGTATATGAAATAGCAAGAGAACTAAGTGAATGGAGCACAATGTAAAAGGAATACTCAGTGTATGAAACAGCAAGGAAACTCAAGTGAAAGGACTACTCAGTACAGTCAAACCCAGTTATCTTGATTATGTTGTGGGTGTAAAAAAATCGTCGACATAATCAGGTCCTGAGATATCAGGGTTTAGTTGATAAATCTACTGCAGAACAATGATTATACATCTGAAGTACCAAAAAAAAGGAGTTTTGTTTCTAAAAACAAATGGCATTTTAATGCACAATAAAAATAACAATTCAGTCATGCCTGGTTGCAGAAAAAAGAAGACTGGATGTCTTTTAAATGAGATTAAGTAAAAAGTCACACATTTTTTTACAACAAGAAGTTACTGCAACATGTCAGTGGTCTAAAGTTGTTTTTATTTCCCTGTGAATAACCTAATCCCTTTGGTAGCCTCAGCAAGACAATGAATTTCTCACGCTATCCAAAATCTAGGCCAACTGAAGTACATGTAGGATTATACCTTTTTTTAAAAAGTATTTTCTTTCGTTAGAGTTGACTTGTGACTATCAGCAAAATGCAACTGACCAATATTGTGAATGAAAATCAATAGTTTTTTTTTTTGATTGTCAGAGGTTCCTTTACACCAGTATATGCTGGGTTTTACCGATAAAATTTGCTTCTGTACCAGAAAAAGATGGGGCTGTCCGTATTCATGTACTGACAAACTGTAAAATGTGTTTTAAGTCTTTAAAGTTAACTGTCCCAACATCAAATTCTGTATAAAGCCAACTTATTCCATACAGTTGTAGTCCCATATCCCTCCTGACTTTGATCAGTGACCGTCGGCAAGAACACAGCACCAGAAGGAGGGTCGGCTAATCTCTTTGATGGACTGCAAGACTTTGATATTTAAGACAAAAACAATATAAATGAAAGCACTCCTCTTTTTGTTTCAAATTTTAATCCTATCAGTTGCTTTCTGCTTCGTTCCATTTGTGTTGAAGAATATGTAATGATGGTACTGAGATCAACAATTTTCTAAATAAAATACTGGGCGCTATGGATTTTTTTTTGAAAATACCGCTGGTGCTTTTATTTACTCTTGTTCAAAAACAAATAAATAACCATTGGGGGGGAACTTTGGAATTTTGTGGGTTTCCATTTATAGATTATTGTGAGTCACGTGATCTAGCCATGCTGAAGTTGAATGCTTACACTCGCACCAAGCATGGAAACACTTGAACTATTACCGAATTTGTTTTAAATATGTTGTGTAAAACAAATTAGGTATTTAACCTGATAATTTTTCGAGTTACAGATAAGATCAAATTCACGATGCTGTGTGGAAAGAACTATATTGTCATGGTGTTGACAAGTGATAATGTCCATTTTGAATGCAGCTTATGTAAAAGTTAGAATCGCATTCATCCAATTTCTTTACTCTAAAGTATTGTTTACAAGATAATCTTCTTCACTCTGTGCAAGTGATAAACCATGTATTGATGAGATTGGTTGATTAGTATTTGTACCAGTAAAATTCTGGTCTTGTAGCGACTTTTTCTATCATTGCCAGTATGAGGTACCAGTAATAGTGGAAATGCTGGATCATTATTTGTAAAATTTCTCTGAGATGGACGTTAAAAGTTGCATTTCGTCAAATTAAGCAGGTCCACATGTTACTTCGGACCGAAACTTATGCCTGACATAACGGAGTTATCAACTTAACAGGGGTTGAGATAAGCGAGGAAAAAATAGCATAATAAAAAAGGATTTTTTCGGGACTCGATATACAGGGGTTCTCAAGATAACTGAGGTCAAGATAAGTGGGCTTGACTGTACATGAAACAGCAAGGGAATGAAGTAAAGAGTACTTGGAGTATTAAAAGCAAGGGAACACTTAAGAGTACATCCAAGTGAAACAAATACTCAGTGTATGAAAAGGAAAGGAAACCAAGTGAAAGGAGTACTCAGTATATAAAACTTAGTTTCACACATCAGGTTCATTATGGAGAAGGAAGTTCCAAAGTCTGTAGTCATCTTAAAACTTCCAAACTGGCTTTCCTGAGTTTTGCTCGTGGATGAGAAGAAATTTCATTATTATATGCAATGAAATCACATCATCAATATTTTACTAATAAAACAATAAAATAATCAACTTTATCAAAATAAATGTCCTTCTTTTTAAATAATGGAATTTTGTTTGGTTCTGGATTAATAATGACACTAAAAACTATTCACATTCACAGGCAAAAAGGACTGATTGCCACACACAATGTTTTCAGTGATAAACATGCCGCACACTGAAACAGAGTAATTTTTAAAATGACATTACACAGACTGGTTATGTTAAAATAAAGATAATTTCCACTGAACATAAATGTTTTCATTACAAATGCTTTCTACTAAAAAATTATTCCACTGCCATCATAAAATGAGAATTTGACCACTCACTTCCAACTATTCGCACTGTCAATGTCCATCCATTTCTTAATTTTACAGAGACCCCTGAGTAATTCATTCCACTTTATACTGCAGTCCAAGTGTTTGGACCTTGTTGTGAAAGATTTATCAAAAAGTTTAGTTGGATTACCTGAAATTAGTCTTCTGTTTCTTCAAAAGATCAGTGACATCCCATTAATACTGAATGTGTGTATGTCTATAGTTTTGCTCATTTGTTCTTTAGTCACAACTGCTTCATTTGGAATACAATTTAAACCATCCTTAATCTCATGTTTTATTTCACATTTAATATATAATAATAGCAACATAAATAATTTTCTTAAATAAAATCTTTTTACTGTTTTGCCCCATCCTCCGCCATCCCATGCATTGAGAGGTGCCTAATATGGCAACCATTTTTGCCCTGGGATTCATCTAAGATGGTCTTGGAAGTTTCAAGATGGCACTGTTTATATAACATATGTGATTTTGTATATTAAGAAATTTAGCACCCTGCTCTCCTAACACCCTGCTACCATATTCTCCTGGTTAACATCCTGCTCTCCTATTAACACCTTTCTCTCCTAAAACCCATTCTCCTGATTAGCACCTTTCTCTCCTAAAACCCATTTTCCAGACTAGCACCCCTTCTGATTTTCTATGGATAACACCTCTCTTCTGAACTGTCTGCCTCTATTTTTCTCAGCATGCCTGTACGTTATTTTCTTGCTCTTTCTCAGAAATACTTGTCACCATAATTATTAATATTGGAGAGAGCCATTTCCTTGCTCCATTTATGATAAAGAATGCTAAATTAAGCACATACTCAACTTGTACAGGCCTGCATAACTGAATAATTAGCAAGGCATATTCATGGAAATTTAAATAGTCACAAACAAACCCTCTGAATTTTATACATAATTTATAAAGGATACAAGTGCACTTGTGAGACCAAATCCCACTCCTATTGCACTGGATGCAAAGAACATGAGACAAAAACGCCAGACTGCATGGAAAAATGCCCCAGCACCACTGCCTACTAAATTAGGATCCTTGAATTCCAAAGCTGTGCTGAAAAATACAATTTTATCATGCTTTCTTCATTTGAGAAACATAGTGAAATTAGTTTTAAATGTTTCTTTTTGATTAAAAGATGCACCAATGAAGTTTTAAGGCTACTGTGTCCTTTTTTATGGTCTGAATGTTTCAAGGGTAATGCAGACTAAGCCAGTTTTTAAGAGCGTACAAAGCAAACACCTTGACCTAGGGTCCGAGTCCCTAAAGTAAAGTGTAAGCCAAAGTTTTCTGATTCTGTAGTGCTCTTATCTATTATGGGAGTATTAAAACATTCTTGGCCTTTTCTGCTTGATAATATGAATAACTGAAAGAGAAAAGAATCTTATAGCTAGTCTCTTTGATGTGCATTTATTACTGAAATCCACAGCTCCTTAATTCTACCGTCCAAGTAGGCTAGCTATCCATCACAGGGTTTCTGATCTATGGCCATACAACAAAACAAAAATTGGACTAAAAACTTGAAGATTTTCAAATGCTCTTGACCTTAAAATAAGTGCATAAATATGAAAGAGCAGAGCTTCTGATTCAAGATTTCAAGTACGATGGCAATTTCTTCCAGGTTTACTGGACCCATAACCATGCAGAAAACTTAAGAGTAAAATCTTAATAAAGATTTTCAGATGATCCTGATCATACATAACAGTCAGAAGAAGAGTAATATTGCATGGCTATGAAAGGGCAGAGGTTGCTAATTATACATTTGAAGTTATAGCAATCATTATAATCATGTAGAACAATGTTAAGGGCTGTTCCATTTAAACATATCTGGTACCCAAGGGAAGGCAGTTTTTTAAAAATATACGCCAGGGTACATTGATTTCAGAGTTCATATTAAAATGATTAAAGTGATAAGAAAATTCTAAACTGCATCTATGGGTGAGTACCCTGCTTTAAAAGTGCCTTCCCTTGGTCCCATGTATGTTTTAATGAAACAGCCCTAAACAAAAATATTATTAAGATTTTCAAATGAGCTTGATGTCTGTAAGTGTACAGTGAGATGGAGTAAAGGGAGATGAAGGACCAATGCTTACTGATTATATGGTCCAAGTAAAACAGCAATCCTTTAAACCAAGGAATGAGTTAACCCATCTCTTGTTTATGTTAAAGCAAGCAAGATAAGAACAATAAGAATAATTATTATTATTAAAACTACATGTATACAATAATTGTTGCTGTTGCTTTGGGTTTATCATTTTTCAGCACAAAATAGGCTATACATGGCAGCTAATATAACCAGACCAAGGAAAACCCTGGTAAGAATTACTGACCCACAGGAAGCTTCTGGCAAGTTTTCTCACATACTCACATTGGCCAAGTCCAAGACTTGAACCCACATGGACAGAGGTGACTTGGCAGTGGTCGCTAAAGGCAAGCGCTTTTAGACCAATCAGACACCTGGGGCCACATATATACAATAATAATAATAATGATGATGATGATAATGAATACAAGTTCATCAATGCACCACACTCCCATGCTTCACTCTGTTATCCTTACTCCATCCACTAATATGTGTGTGTGTGTCTGTGTGTGTATGTGCACATCTGTGCTTCTCACCATTAATTCTGAAGTGAATGTGCATGTCTAACACCACCACCAATCACATCCTGAAGTTCAGAGATAGTCAAGATCAAATAATCCACACCTTTTTCTTCAGAAAGTACTATCATAATAATACACAAATTACAACTGAGTATGAACAAAAACTGTCAATTATATAATTATGATTGTTAAAAAATGTATACATACGTTGTCAAGGTGATTGCCACTGCATCATTCAGAATACTTTCTCCAAACACCAACATGTACAAAATCTGGTCAACATCAAGTGCATGAAATATTGCCAGAGTGGCAACAGGATCCACAGCCGAGATCAATGAACCAAATGCAAAACTTTCCACTATGGTGAACTTGTATGCCACATCCATCTGAAATGGTGACAAATGTGCTATTTCAAAACTAGCCAAGAACCATATGAAAACATACACCTGTCTGTAAGGAAATGCCACTCAAACCTGTGTAATGCTTGTCAAGATTCTAAGGGAAAATATGGCATATTCTAGCAAGGAAGTATCTGGAACTGAATTTGATGCTTAAAGAACTGTCTTATAATATATGTCTTGAATTCAAAATGTTACACTCTGAAACTGTTCTTGTCTTAGACAAGGTACAGAATGCCGTACTTCATCAACAATGGTGCAGTCAACAGACACACAAACACGTATGTGCACACACAACCACACAGACACTACATAAATAAATGCACAAAGTTTCTGTTTTTAAAATCCATTGGAGAGTTGAAAATGTTATTAACTTGTAGTTGCTGCTCTCAATAATTCCTTGGAGAGAATTAAATAGTCCAATTTTCCACCTATTTTCCAACCTGTTGCAGATATTTGGGTTGTCATAACTGTCCAAATATCTCAAATTGGGTGGGAAGCATCAAAGGAAAACTGAAATAAGTTTCAAGGCAATACAAGTGTCATTAGTGTTCATCTTTGAACTCAGTACAAGCTAGATGGCATAGTTGTTAAAACTTTCCCCAAGAACTTGATGAATTCTTTTCTGCATTCCAATGTTCTGCATGTGCTCTGATGCAGCACGGTGTTACGATGTAGATGAAAGTCAAACACACCAGAATGACTAATGATAATATGAGGTTTGCAGTATATACAAACACATACAATGTTTCCTCTTAACTGCTGTGCTTTATGACGTCAAACTACTTCAACAAAGAGTTGTTAAATTTAGTTTTGCTGGGTTTTGCTAGCTGCAAAGATGACTCATTCCTGCCCTAAATAATAATTGCACAATTACAATTTACCATCTACCAAATATTGATGGTTTGTATTTTATGTACAGAGTACAATCAGACTATAAAAAATGACCATGAACTACCCAACAATCTTTAATAATGATGGATTATGCACTGATTATCAAGGCAACAGAGTGCAATAATTTTTGTTTCTTCTACATATATAACTGATACCTAACTGAAAAAAAACTGGATTGTTCCACTTCGTGTACTTCACCCATGCATATTAACCTTAATGTTTCTCCTACAGCAATGTTGTCACAGAATAAGGCAAGATAATAATTTGGTATGCCTTAAGAAAAATTTGGTTAACTGACTTCGTAGACACATACAGCATTACCTAGGGTGGTTCATGTTTTTTGTTTTTTTGAGGGACTGAAAAATACATGCATCTCGTCGTAGGTCGCTTGTGGCAAGATACTCATATACCGCACAGGTACTTTACCCCTGGTCGTGTGCATTTTTTTCTGTATTTAAAGGAGGCTTATTGTTCTATGCGACATAGTGATCACATGGATCTTGTCAGGGAGTGTCAACACTCTTACTTCCAACTACAGACATAGGGGTAAGTGTTAAATTTTATACAAATCCCATTTGTAAGCATATATTCATAGTTTAAATGCCTTCCTTCAATTTAATGCCTTTTCTTTGTCATTCTTCGGGTTTAATACACTAGAAAAACTGTTGGTCTGTTACAATTTACCGCTAAGGGCTTTATTTGACAAAAAACAATTTAGTAACATGTATTTATGGATTTCTCCTCTGTATTTTGTTTATTCCGTTATGACCAGCTTGATTTATTTATAGCTGTATGTATGGATGGATAGATTGACGGATAGATCAGCTAGAAGAACCAGGATGGTGAGGCTATCATCTGTAGTGTGGCAGTGAAGCCATTTCAACCAACAGTGTATCCGTTTCATGACGGGAAATTGTTGAATAAGAACGTATAATTCTGGAGAAGGACAAGGAATTATGACGTAAATTCTCAACTCCTGAATGAGGACCATTACGCTGTGTAATGTATACAAGGACACATAGCTGTGAACCATATTTAATTTTCACTGTACTACATGGTTGTGAACCATACTTATTTTTCATTGTATCATATGGTTGTGTGAACAATACTTATTTTTCATTGTATCAAATGGTTGTGTGAACCATACTTTTCATTGGCATACGGTTGTGTGAACCATACTTATTTTATTTTGTACCATACAATTCTTTGAATCATTCTCATGTTTACTCATTTTGTATCATATTATTCTGTAAATCATATTCTTTTCATTGCGCATATTGTGGATGTAAGAACCATACTCAAATTTTTTTTATACATATATGAATTGGTAACACGTTTAGTATGGTAGTGTATATTATATGCAGTGGGTGGGTCTGCAAGTCAATTTGTGTGTGTGTTGTAGTGAACATTTATTTTGTTTTTGTTTCATAAACTTTCATGCCTTCACACTGTTTTGTGTTATCATTTAATCCAAGCATCCATTCAGTTTCAATCCTGTTACAAATGTTCCAAGGACCAGCAGACCAAATTCTCTTTACCTACTGTCTGTCAGTCAAGAAATCTGTGGAATGGTCATTTTTGATCTCCGATTGCCTTTGCCATTTAACTGTCACTGTGACAATTAATTGTATAAATAGCCCAGTGGTGATAGTTTTCCATGAGCATTAAGCATGAGGGTCTGCAAATAATGCTTTTTTACTTTTTTAAACATGATACTGGCATATACTGTGCTATCAAGAAATGGTGCCCTCTCTCTCATTCTCAAAAGATTTGTTAGAAACTGGGCTACTATAAACATCAATCATTGGTGGGAATTGTGTGGTGGTGGTGTCTTTTGAAAGCAAAAAGTTGTTTTTCTTGTGATATGATATAGCAAGTATGTATCAGACATATACAATGACACACAAACATATTACTCAGTACCACATGTGTAACAAATATACTCAGGACAAATTTGTTGACATTAATCCTAATTTTGGCCCAAAATATTGGGCTCAGGCACCATTCCCAAAGATATTGAACTGCTGCATGAACAACAAAATGACCAGACAAAGTAAAACCTATCTGACCATTCACAGGCATATGATCTGAAGGTTCAGGAATCAGACTGACCAAAGAATGTAGAAAATCTCATGTGAGAATAAAGTAGACTCCAATGAAATCATCTTCTTGAAGTAATTTTAGCTACAATTTATGACAGCCAGTAAATGTCTACATCAATAACTCAACCAACCTACTAGTCTTACCTGACCTAGCAAATAAACACCTCCCCCTACAATAATTGCAGAGATGAGAGTACCGATAATAGCAAACACTAGGATGGAACCAATGTTCTGGAAAAAGTTGCCCTGAAATAAAATAAAATAAACAAAATTAAACAAGCTGAGATTTTCTACAAATCTATGTCTACATATATGTTTCTTAAGCAAAACTATTCTTATGTAACATCTCATGTTGTCTACATGTGATATCTCCAGATCAAAAAAGGGAGTCCCCTACATCAGCAGCAAATTTCCTGGCCTCACTGCCATGATATAATGTATTATAAATCTCTAGAAATCATATGGCCTTTGGTTCATAACTGACCTGATATACATAGGATCTCAAATGGGTAACAATCTAATACTGAATTTATAAAACAAGTTGAATAACGTCCAGCTTCTAAGAGCCTTGGCGAGCAGAAGCTGGACATTATTTAACGAGTTTCATAAATTTAATATTAAATCATTACCCATTTGAGATTCTTTTTATCACATAGTTTTATTTTCAGTAGAAATTATTTAGACAGAAAGAAGAATGAATAATTTCATTCATTCTGACGGATGCTGTTCCTTTCATTTGTTGTGTAAAAAATAGTCCCAAAGTTGAAATAGTAAAAGTATATTACACATTTCTGCTAACTATTAATCAAAGAATAAGCATCTATCGAAATAAACATAAAATTTTACAAAAGACAAAACATTTGTCAACACAAAATGTTTAATGCATGTGATGTCATATTGTTTGATATGGTGCACAGTACCAGTTTGAGTTGGCCTACACAACACAGTGCCAGTGTTTACGTTGAAATTCCACATCACAACTAAACATTACACTGTTGCGATATTTTTGTGAAACAAAGATTACTGGATGCAGAAATACCCATATTTACTGTAATGTATTTGTGACCGGATATTTGCAGTATTTGACTTGGAACATTAGACTGTACAGAAGATGTAAACAAATCTCTTTTTGAGTCAAACTTGCTTCATATATTTACTGTGTAAATATGCGATGGTTGGATAAAGTTCTGTTATTTGAGGAGACCGGTTTATGTCTACATTCTGCTGTGAACAAAGGTATGTTTATTTACTTCAGTAAGTTCACATTTAAACCAAGCATGTATATAGGGTGGATTCCATGCTACAAATATACCACCCCTCCAACCCCACCCCCACCCTCACTATCATCTGAGCAATACCCGTAGTTTTACTTGTTATTATTGTTCTTGTCTTGGGGGTTTTGGCATTTTTCATGTTATGATATGTTATACATGACATAACAAACCCCTGTGGGGGTAAATTGGCAATATTGAAACAGACCAGGCCATTTTTCCCCCAATTCCCTTTTGTGAGTCGAATCAAAAAATGGCGGCCAAAAATGTTCAATGAAAACAAAAAATTCCAGAAGGCGGTGTTATAGAAGTTTTCCCACGATCGCAATCAGTAAAGGAATACCGCACAATAATTTCATGGGCTTATTTGGACCAATCAGAATCACATAAAGTGATATGTTCACATGATATAATATCAGAAACATGAAACGGCACTCTCTATAGGCAAAGTGTACTATGTGATAAAAATAGGTAAATGTAGGGTAAATGTCCATATAGATACATTATGATTCAGTTTATAACTGACTTGATTATAAACAGGCAAATGTCCTTATAGATAAAATATGATTCAGTTTATAACTAATTGATTAGAAATAGGTAAAGATCCTTATGGATACATTACAGTTCAGTTTATAAATGACTTGATCAGAAATAGGTAAAGATCCTTATAGATACATTACAGTTCGATTTATAAATAACATGATTAGAAATAGGTAAAGATCCTTATAGACACATTACAGTTCAGTTTATAAATGACTTGATTAAAAATATGCAAATGTAGGGTAAATGTCAATATAGTTATATTACAATTCAATTTGTTGACACTATGATAAACATACATGACAAATAATGTACTGGAAATCACCATAGCTAATGTATGTGTCACCCGTCTCCGACAGATGAACACATCCACTCCTGACAGTTTATCTAGTTCTCTATTGAGACAAATGCCAGTTTATCAAATACCATCATGACAAAATCATGCAAGTTTATCTAGTACTCTACTGAAACACAAATCATGTCTCTTTATCAAGCACTCCAGACATGACATCCATACCTTATGAAGATTATAGCCAGATTCAAATATGATTGGTGGGAGGAGGATGATGAAAAAGATTGTTGGAGAAAATGCCTCTTCACTCTGAAAAGGAGATGACTTTAGAAATATAAATTGAACATGACATGAATAAATAAGGAACAACATATATATTTCGGACATATAATCTCCTGTAATTTGGCATAAAATCCTTACTGAAGCAGCATTTGCAAAAGTTTCTATGCTTGTAAATCATCCAGAAATAACATTCGCAAGATATTGAAAAAATGCATGTAATGTTAATAAAGTAGGTGGAGAAACTGTAGTAACTTTGGTTTAAGTAGAATGACATAATTTTCAGTGAAATATGTTTCACAGCTATGTCATATTTAGGCTGTTAAATGATAATCAACACCTGTCATTTTTTTTGTTAAGCTCTGTAATAAATTCAGTTTATATCTATTTCAAATGTTTTTGAGTAGAATCTTTATTTGAAGGAAAAAGTATGAACTTCATGGTCAGAACCATGCATTAAGTCAGGTACGAGTCTTCTGAGTAACAATCTCCATGCACTGCATGAATTAGCATTTAATGGCACTGAAGCACAACTGGTGTTACACAGTACCAATCAAAAGTAAAATTCTCCATTCCCAGCATGTATGAGCATTTAATGGCACCTCAGCACAACAGGGGTTATACAGTGCCAATCAAAAGTCAAATTCTTCATGCACTGCTGTATTAGCATTTAATGGCACCTCAGCACAATAGGAGTGATATAGTGCCAGTCAAAAGTTAAGTTCTCCATGCGGTGCATAAATTAGCATTCAATGGCACCTCAGCACAATAGGGGTCATATAGTTCCAATCAAAATTAAAATTTCCATCCACTGCATGAATTAGCATTTAATGGCACCTCAGTGCAATCATGATACAATCAAAAATAAAGTTCTAAAACTGTAAAACTAATGAAAGCCACAAAAACATTAAGACAAAGCCGTGCAAATAAATGTAAACATATAGACTACAAGATAAAAAGTAATGATGTCAAATTTTCTCTAAAATGTACATAAAATAAAAACAATTTGAAGGAAATACTAGATGAAAATGCTAACTTGTGCTAGTGCTTGGATGGGCGATATACAACAGGCCATCCCATAATCTCTTCTATGACCAGTACAGCCCAAAACAGGAAATACAAATCGCAGAAATGGTATTCTGAATTTTAAAAGATTTATCTGAGTACAGAAACTATCCATATCAAAAGATTATGTAGAAGCAATGATATGTAGTATACAACCTACTCTCCAATTTCCAAATGTGAAAAACTTCAGTACCAAACCAATTAGGGCACCTGCAATGTAAAGGAAAAGCATTTTAAAACTAAAAATAATACAGTTATAAAACCAATTACAGCACCTGCAATGTACAGAAAAAAAACACTTATTCAAACCAAATTACCACACCTGCAATGTACAGAAAAAAACAATTTATCAAACCAATTATAGTACCTACAATGTACCCTAAAAACACTTTATCCAACGAATTAGGGTACCAGCAATGCATAGAAAAAATGCATCATCAAACCGATTCAATTGTGCTTAAGTTGATGACCAAATTATAAGTGCTGCATTTATAGCTGAAGGAAATCTAGGCAAAGACTTAGGAGGTGCATAGATTATGATATCAAGTCCCCATCCACTTATCAGGTCCATATGTCATTACGGTAAATCTATCCCATTTGCCAATGAAAGTTTGCAGCCTTCTCCCTGCTGGGTTCTGTGATAAGGGGGGCATGAATGTAAGTCATTCGAGATAGGGAGGGTCTTGTGGAAATGATGGGAAAAAAATGATCAACCTTTTAACATAGCTCGGGATAACTGGTTTTTGACGGTTGTAAATTTGGTTGGACTGCTTCCCAGTAGCTGTGCTCTAGGGACATTCCTTATTAGATGATAAAAGGTTGCAAGCATAGCTTGGCCTATGATGGTCTTTAAGAAGTTCATAGCTGTTATTATGGAAATGGCCATAGTATAATGTTGGACTTCTGTGTTATGAAGTGGCCCATTCTATAAACATGCTCCCACGTATTTCTGGTGAGACTCTTGGTGGGAGAATGTAGCTGTGTTCAGCCCACTGAAAGATTGCAACAGATATTAGATGCAATGCTGATTCCACAGTCATGAAATTATGAATCAACTCATGGATACTTATGGAAAACTGAGGGAAGACATCTGTAAGAAAAAAAGTCCTTAGAAGCTTGAACTTGTAAATGGCATGTAAGCAGCCCCAAAATGTCAGTAATTTTGATAGTTTGTGGAAGCAATTGAAAGTAGATTCTTTGATAGACAATGATCACCTTATGTCAGAACTGTAGATCTTGCAGGTTATATAGATGAAAGAGGAGGACAGAACTCTGAAGGAAGTGGGCAGAAAACTTGTTCAGTCTAAGCCTGCAAGGTAAGTACTCACTTATCATGGTAAGATCTAATAATGACAAGGGAACTTGAGGGCCAGTTTTCATAATTTCTGAATGAAGGTGATGAAGCCAATGTCTCATTATACGACATTTGCAGCACATTACAAGCTGTATCCCAGTACTTCCAAGGTGTTGCTAAGTAGAGTATACCTCTGAGTGGCAGAGGCTTGCAGGCATGTTAAGAGACATTTCTTGGAAACTGAGGCACCAAGATAGACACTGTATGCCAGATATCTGGATGTACTATGTGGGTTTGACTAATCCATGAGAGTGCCAATACAAACTGGACATCATCCACAAGAAGTGCTAGCAGCACTATGCGGTTTAGACTGATCCATAAGAATGCCTGCACAGACTGTGCATCATCCACAGCAAGTGCTTACGGCACTATGTGGGTTAGTCTGCTGTACAACTGGGTTCATGAAGTGGATTCTTGGGCACAGCGACACTAAAATGGGCATCATGTGCCAGAAGTGCCTAGCAGCAATATGTGAGTTGTGGATCTGGAAAGTTTGTTTTCTGATGGCTGATATGATCAATTATGGTTGCAGCCCATTGCAATCCGAGTTATATGGCCAAGTTCAGTTGTGAAGGAACATGGCCATCTTGGCTGGCATGACACTGTGCAGTTCTTGATTTGTGAGACCATAACTCAGGTTGTTGTTGCTCTCCATCTCTATCCACAACAAATGATATAGCTCTGAACCCTTACATGCAAGCTGATGCTTTCATCCCTCAAGATATGCTTCTGTACTTTCCCCTTAGTTTCCAAAGAATTGCCACCCATTGACTTCTGTCCATAATATGCAAGTCTGACACATATTCAAGGAATGACAACCAGAGAAAACTTTACAAGTTGAGTGGGAGTCACACTGGTCTTGCCCATGGTAGGCAAAACAGCAAACAATATGTACATGTAGTGCAGTGAGTGTCCAGCTTTATGAACTTATGAGTGTCTGTGCAGAGTTACCCACTATAAGAAATACTTGTAAAAGGTTGCACATGGCCTGTACAACATAATGAGAGCATCACTGTTAATATTTACAAAGCTGGTGCTAAATAATCAATTCTAATAACAAATACCTTGTATGAAGGTCCAATTTGACTGTATATACAGGTAAAATTACTGAAGTGTCGCTTACAGTAACTACATGTATGACCAGGATGCTATGAGTAAACCATGTATTGAAAATTTAACAGTACATATCCAACCACAGGGGAAGCTAAAGAGTAATATAACCAAATTTTATATGTTACACACAAAACCTGCACATAAAAAAGGCACAAAAGCATCATTACTTATGAAGCAAACATTACAATATCCATTATGAAACAATGTTAGCAGTAGGAAAGGCCCAATGATGTTCTATACAGGTAAAGTGTCACATATACAACTATGAAGGAGACACTAAAACAAGATAATAAAGAAAACTTACCTGTATGTATCATGACTCTGCAAAAATTATACAGCAATATTAAATAAGTTTTCTATATCATGCACCAGACCTGCCCTCATCAATACAGTTATAGCAATGTGAGGGGACAACATCACAACCCATGCATGTATCTACCAAAGGCACCTATTTTGTGAGGCCACTATGTCAGTGGAGAGCATGCAACTCATCACAAGAGTAAGAGGTAACTGACAATTTAGGTGGGCAGATAACTTTAAACTTTATAGCTAAAATGTTCTCACCAGGGAGAGCTGGATTTGCAAGGTAGTAGTAGTTCTAAGGTATTATGACTGGGTACCGTATTTGAAGAAGAATGCATTTCATGACTAAGAAATAATGTTGTTGTTGTAGGGTTTAACACCATTTTTCAGCCCAATAAATAATGAATACAGTACTCCTTGATTATACTGTTAAGGATGGAAGTGATAAGAGTATACTATCTAACAGGTGAGATCATGCTATAATAATGTACATTATGCATACAATTACTATATAATGAAATGGTTTCCATGAAAATAGGTGCCTTATAAAAGGAACTGGTTTATACTGTAGTGATGCATATGAGAGTGAGTGTTGTACTGGCCTGAGAATAAATATACACTGCTATTCAAGTGACAATTTATGTATACTGGAAAGTCATCAATGACTGTGATGGTATGCTATAATTCCAAAGCCATCAAGTTTTAATGAAAAGACAAATGAATTAGACATAACTGCCTTCTATTTAAGATTTTGAGGATGCTAGTTGTAGTTTTATTGTCACAAACTGATTTGTACTCATGGTACATACATCAGCAGAGTGACATTTAAAAACACAATATTGAAAAATCTTCAAAAGAACAGTAATAAGAATGGTACATTAAATACCTGCTCTGTGTTTAATATTCATCTATGTAGATAACTGAAATTGTGCATAGAAACCCCTTTTCTTCTTTTCAGGCATATTAACCATGACCTTTTCACTCCCAAACCACTCCCAAACTGACAGATTTCTTCTTCACCCCAAGTATAGGTCATCCACAAAGCTGAATCTAGGCATGTGATGTACAATTAATGTTATTATGCAGAAACCTTTTTAATTCTCTTTCTGTAGTAGTAAATCTGGTCCATTTGATCTTTTCGCTCCAGTATCAATAACATTCTTCCTTACCTCAAGTGCAAGCCATCTATGTTTGGTCCTGATATGTAATGCAGAACTACTGCTATTGTATGGAAACCATTTTTCATCTTTCAGCCAGTGACCTTGACTTTTCTGACCACAAAATTGATACGCTTCTTCTTTACCTTAAAATGTGTTGAAATATTAGAGGAAAACTGAGGATCTCTATAATTTTTTTTATGAAAGTGATGGTTATTCACTCTCTTAGAAACTTGCTGAAGTGTTTGTCCAACATATTGCATATTACAGTTTTTACAGGTTATCAAATAAATCACATCAGTTGATACACAGTTAGTGTTATAATGTAGAGAAAATACCTCTTTTGTATTAGCGCTACTGAAAGAAGTATTTCCTCTTAAGTTTGCACATTGAGAGCTCCGGTGTTTATTAAATTTATATGACGAGAATTGTCTTCTTTTTTTTTTCTGTTTGTTTAGTTCTAATTAGAAAATCTTGTAAATTCTTGGGTCTTCTATAAGCAAGAATTGGTTTATTGCTGTAAAGTGATTTTACACAGTTTTTATTTGATAAATTTAGGAGGCTCCAATATTTATTAATTATAAGGCATATATTAGGTAATGAAGGATTATATTGTATTGTGAAAGGAATTATATTTTTCTCAATTGTACAATTTGCTGCGTTTAAAGCCTCATGTTGAGTAAGATTACAGGCTTTGTTCAGTGCAGAATCAATGATATGTTTAGGATAATTTCTGTTTTGGAAATATGTTTTTAAATCATTCAATGAATTTTGTAATTGACAATCATCTGAAATAATGTGTCTGTATCTTTTGGCCTGGCTATATGGTATACCGTTTTTACATGACATGGGATGACATGAAGTCATATAATTCCTTTCATCTGACAACCTGTAAAAAATATAATATGCAAATATGTTGGGCAAACACTTCAACAAGTTTCTAAGAGAATGAATAATCATCACTTTCATAAAAAAAATTATAGAGATCCTCTAATATTTCAACACATTTTAATACCAATAATCACTCTCTACTTGATTTTTCTTTCATGCCAATAGATAATGTGCATGGAGACATGAATAGACTCATAAAATAAACTTATTGTATTCATAAATTAGATTCTCTGTATCCTAATGGCCTTAATACCATTGCACTATATAAAGTTGTATAAATTTTTTTTTAATTGATAAATTGTATATCCTTTATAACAATATAATTATATGTATGACTGTTTGTCTCTATTTTATTTTATTATTTTACTGATTCAGGTTTCATTAGAGACTCATGTATCTTTCAGATCCTGTCATATATATATATATATATATATATATATATAATTGTTATGATGATGCATATCATTTATGACGTTACGTAATGACGTAATTGTTATTTTAAAATATAAAGATGTCATCCGTTTCTTTCAAAACATTTTGTGCCTGAAGAAGCATGTATTAAATGCGAAACTAGTTGCACACAATTATCAGCGTTTGTGTTTTTTATCCCAATGATGGAATCATTAGAAAATAAGAGCAACAAGTCAGTCCATATTTTTCTGTAATACCTCTCATCTTGCTTAAGTTTCTATACATGTAGCAGTCATTCAGTCAATCTTTATATGGAAACTTAGGGAAACAGGTAAATATTTCAATGAAATAATCTGAATTATGTGGACAATACACATATTTTTACTTAATTTAGAAGACATTACTTGTCCTATCAGTTTCCTTAATAAAAAAAATCTAACCGTCTAAACTTGCACATAAGCCAAATAATTTAGGAAAAAATAATGGCCTGGAAGAAGGGTGCATTGGTTTAAGTTTTTAAGATTGTTTTGTTGACTACCATAATGACTGTAAATCTTGGGACATGAAATTTTTTCCGTGCCTCAAGACGTATATGCAAATACATTCTCAGTGTCCCAACACTTACTAAACTGTTATAAATTACCATGATTGCTTTTTTTATTATGTTGCATGTGCATATTTTCTGACTTCTCCAACAAGAAATTAAATAAAAGTAAATAAAGTCTTAATAATTCAGGGGCCAGTTCGAGTTTACCTGCGAGACAAGGCTGTACTATAATGTACAGTACTTACACAGTGCAAATCATATTTGGCATCACTTAAATCCTTGTTTATTCCCAAACATATTAGATGTAGATTTCATTGTTTCGACAAATCGCATTCTTCCAGATAACATTTCATCTAGCTAGTTTCATTTACCTTGACCCATGCATTCACAAGTAACTCTTTTTCAATGATATAAGTGATCCTACAAATTGAGGTAATATTTATAAAAAGGTACACATGTTTAATTGTGCAAGGCACATAACCAGCATAACTGTTACATGTTTTGTTTACTGACAGTAATACAGGCCAGCTAATCATTAAAACCCTGAAACTGGCTTGGGTTAAGAGAATATTTTGACCGGCAACTATACCAGTACTTTGATGTGTGATTGCCTTTCACTCCATAATATTAGTATGATTACCATAGTGTTGTGAAACGGGGAGTAAGGCCGCTTACATCAAAGCAAACTACAACTCAGTTTTTACAGTACAGTCCTACCCGTTTATGTCGACATCCTCGGGCCCGAGGAAATATTGTCGACATAGGCGGATGTCGAGATAAGTGTTGGGGGGGTACTGAAAAAAAGATACAAGTTAAATTCGTCAGTAAGGGGTGACCTGTCGTCAGTGAGTAGCATTTACACTTTGAGAAACCAAACAATGCAAATCTTGATTACATGAAGACAAAACCAGTGTCAAATACACTTATATATTGACAAATTACATTCTGGTTACCTTTGTGTAATAAAATCCACAATAAAACATTGCATCGGTCACATCCTGATATGAAAAACATTCACTACGATTATTCAATGTCGGCATAAGCACATGGTTGCATAGTTGTTATTTACACGCTTGGAGTACATGTACTTAAATTGGCCTAGATTTTGGTCAGTCAATTCCCATCTTACTGAGGCTACCAAGGGGATGGGGCTATTCACAGGGAAATGAAAACCTGTCAACAAGTTGGTTTAAACAGTACGTGTATTTAGTTACAGAAGTCATCGTGAAAAGTACATAAAAGCGAACAAGAGATATGTGGCTGATATGATTAATGAAGGCATAATATTGTATACATTGACACATGCTAATGAGGTATTAAAAGAAAATGATTCTTATAATACAATATTGTAACAATGTCTGCTCAATACATTTAAAATTTTTCACAGACATCTTTGCGAGATGTCCCACCCTCAACTTCCTTAACAGCCAGATATTTAGTTTCCAGAGACTGTATATTTAATCTGCGTTTACACTGCCGTTGGTAGCCATCGTAAAAATAAATAAAGTTAAAAAGGCAACTTTCACAGCACAATAAACTTGTTTTAATCACCGATCACTTTGGAAAATGCAAGAATCAGATCAGATTTCATTGCTTTTATTTAAGTCGCCGCGAGAGGCCAACTTTATAGGACCAAACAAAAGCCTGTTTTTTGGGGTTTTTTTAATCCAACCGCGACATTAAAGCCTGCCGGCAAGATCAACTAATTGTTGAGTAAAGTACAGGTCGGAACTAGCCGCTTGCCGACATAAATGATTAGGCGAGAAAATTAAAGCCTGGCGGCAAGATCAACTAATTGTTGAACAAAGTTTGGGTCGGAATTGGCAGCTGGTTGACATAAATGATAAGGCGGTAAAATTAAAGCCTGGTGGCAAGATCAACTAATTGTTGAAAAAAGAATGGGTCGGAACTGGCAGCTTGTCGACATAAATGATTAGAAAACAAAGGATTTGTTCAAGCTGGGACCAAGGGCTTCTGTCGACATGTACGTTTATTTTTTTATCTCGACATCGACATAAGCATGACAGTTTTGGTAGTAATAGTAGACCAAGGGACCGGGACTTTGCTTTCTTGTCGAAACAGGCGGCTTGTCGACATAAGTGGGTAGGACTGTATTAACATAATTTTTGAAGCATTATTTCAGAGACTTCATTAGTGTATTTTGGAGATATAATTAAAGTTTAGAGCAGTGGTGCCCATGATTCGAATCCAAGGTATGTACTTCATTCAATGCATTTTCAAAACAACAATGTACATGTGGTGATGTCATTCTATAAATACACTCACTAGCCTAAATGCGAGCGTTTCACCAAACCCAATTGTTGTTCATTGTTATCATACTTTGGATCACATTTTAATGAGCTGGGAATTTACAATTTCAAGGCAAAAAAAAAATGTAATTACTGGTGCATTGATAATAAAAAGTCAAATGCAATAACGCATAAACAAACAACAATTAACTAAGTCATAAGGGAGAGGTATTGTTACAGCAACCTGTGAATGCTCAATTCTTGTCATCATCCGATCAAGTTATACACAAATCTGAATTAGGCAGAAACAATAAGAAAACAGAAAATTAAATAAATTTCTTAGCTTGTGAAACAAATTTATGAACTTATACCATTTCTATGTAATAATCATACATGCCAACCCTGTGAGCGGTACATGTGTAATTTTTGCTAAGTCAAGTTTTCCTAAATAAATGCATTAAGAACTTACTGTGTGCATCTTGTGATATTGTCTTGGGCTTGTGGGTCGGCTTATATGCGAGTCATGCACTTTTTAATGTTTATATCTATTCAGTTGGGGGGGTCGGCTTATACATGAATGGGTTTATAAGGGAGTATATGCAGTACATTTGTCACAAATTGCTAGCTTGATGCATGCAAGTGGATTAATCATATTTAAACAGAATTACCTCATGTTCTTATGGCCATGTAAACATTTGCATTTTTTGTAAACATGACAGTCTCAGGCCGCACCATGTTATAACTATGAAGGGCACTATGACAAAGGAGAACTGCACTTACATTTGACCCTTCACAATGATGACATAATTTCTAAAGATATTATTGCTGTGAAAACATTTGAAGTTCTCATGGCCTATCTAAAGATCATTTGTTTCAAAACAAATGTCTACTGCATAATTAATGTTATACATTCATGAAAGAAAATGCTATCAACAGTTTCTTAGATGACAGTCAACCAAGGTGACGAGGAAACAGAATTTCTGATTGCAGGTGACTTACCAATCAACACAACAGCAATGCTTTCTGGAAGGTAGTGAAAACTTGTCTGGAGAAGGAGGTGTATTATCAGGATGCAGATCACTGCAATAAAAAACAATAGAAGCTTGAAAGCCATCACAAAGTAACATGTCACAATATTGTTCTTAATATATTCATTCCCCTTGCACAACCACATTCCCTTAGCCCAAACTTAATGGGGTTCCTCTTCTACAACCCCATTCCCATAGCCCAACTAAAGGGGAACACCTTCTGCAATCCCATTCCTATAACCCAAGCTTACAGGGGATCCATTCCAAAACTCCAATCCCTTGGCCCAAACTTAAAGAGGTTTCCTTTCCAAAGTTCCATTTCCTTAATTCTCACTTAAAGGAGTAAATCAGACTTTTATGACAAATCAATTCCAATTATATGGCAAAGTTGGAAGTCTTTTTCTTATGTACTGAAGGAAGAAAATCACTCCACAATCATGAAATAGTGCATAAAAAGAAGACAATGTCTGATGACATGGTACTAATCTTTTCTTCAAATGAAAGTATAAGAATTGACAAAACAGAAATTCACACATTGTGTACTTTATGCATTTTTCCCCATTACAAAAAAGGGCTTCCTTTATAGACCTTCTTAGCTATGTACCCCAATTTGAAGAAAAAATGAACACCATTTGTTCCTTACAAGGGAGTAACATACTCAATTTTATTATATAATTTATATTGAGCTCTGCATGTAATTATGCTAAAAATCCAGTGAAATTTAAATACCAACTTTAACAATTAACTTCTTCCACAGGCCAAACTACTTTCACTTTCTAAAAGATGAATAGTAAATGTGTTTTCAAATATTCTAGTCCCATTCAAAAAATTAGGGTACCGTAATATGGCTTTTCTCACTTACCCAGCACCAATAGAATAAAGAAAATGGTCAGACTGCTCTTGTGTTCCTTCTCTGCAGTCTCTTTGCATGGAGGAAATGTTGGCTTTCCCTTTGTTGTGGTAGTAAGTGTAGTGGTTTCATCGGTGATATTAGCCTTTGTGTCATTTTCAGAGCTGAAAAAAATGTATTCAGATAATTTACATAGATTCAATTACATGTTCCAAGATATGATTCAAACAAGTCCTTTTCCCTACTTTTTCTAAACTGATTTAATAACATCTGAAACCAAATCATTTTGATTATAAGAATGGCATAAGAGATGGGTCCAAACTTTACAGACACCCTTGCTTTCATTATCATCATATCCATGCCAAGTTATTTATATAAGTTATTATATCGAAAACAAAAAGGTCACAAATCAAGTCTTTTATCATACAGATAAAACGACTTTTTCCCCCAGAGGAAAAAAAAACAAACAATAATCCGCTGGCTCTTGTAAGTTTGGCAGGTATAATTGTGTGAGATTGGCTCCAATGGAATTACATGTGCTTTTGAGCACAGGTCGGTTTACCATGTACAATTTTGTGATGTCAGTTACATTAGAATTACACGTGCTGTTTGAACACAGGCTGGTTTAGTATGTACAATTTTGTGATGTTATTTACACTAGAATTACATGTCTTTGAGCTGTTTGAACACAGGCTGGTTTAGCATCTACAATTTTGTGATGTCAGCTACAATGGAATTGCATGTGCTATTTGAAGACAGACTGGTTTAGCATATACAATTTTGTGATGTCAGCTACACTGGAATTGCATGTGATGTCTGAACACAGGCTGGTTTAGCATGTACAATTTTGCGATGTCAGTTACACTTGAATTGCATGTGCTGTTTGAACACTGGTTTAGCATATACAATTTTGAGATGTCAGCTACAATGGAATCACATATGCTGTTTGAACACGGACATTTATTGGTGATAAAAATCTCTTTTCTTGTAGGTGTAATACATATATGAACTGTTCCAGGCATAAAGGTTTACCAGGTCAAACAAACTTCATATTCACCTCAAAAAAGGTGCACAGTTTTTATATTACACAAGTTAGGGCCAATCTTCTAAGGGTTAATTTGTTTCAGAATGATGAAAAAACCATATCAGCTGCTTTGTGCCACAAAAAAGCACATGATGTCATAACTGAGCATTATAAAGAATGAATTTATTGTTACGAGTCTATGTTCTTGAAATAAGTAACAGAAAAGAGTGAAGACAACAAGCTTTGTAAAATTTAACAAATAATTTATTTCCCCTGAATACCATGTGAAAAATGAGAAAAAAGAACTTACGGTTTTATGAATTAAATCCAAAAATAATCCAAGAATTAAAAATAGAAGTCCTAGTAATAAAAAGTCCTGAATGAAACTGAGTTCGAGTCCCAATGAAACCCAAAATGGAAGGCGATGACATCTGTGGTGGTCAGCAAAGTGCTGCAGTATCAACAGTCTCTTGCTGAATCACAGAAAATATTCCAGTTTTGAATTCAGTATAACTTCCAATAAATGTCTTTATCCAAGAATTTTGTAGGAGCACTTATGTATTTCCAGGGAAAAGAATCACTTGAATTCAACAAAATAAAAATTCAACCCAAACTGGTCACAACATAATAACAACTTAACGTGTCAATTGTTTGGAGCCCGACTGAGAAACCTCTATCAAAAACAACAGTTATACATTAATTAAGAAGCAAAACAGATTCCTGGATGAGGGTCAAAAGTTCATTGTTCTGGAAAAAATAGAAGTTTGTAACAATTGATACATGCCACTCGTCACGTAATCCAGGTATGACCTTGACTTAATGATTCTTACTCTGAGAAAGAAAAAAAATAAAAAAAATAAAAGAAGTTGTTTACCAAAACTGTCACTGATTCTGAAACGTGGTCAGCAACTACATACAGTGTTAGTTGTTTACGTCAATGAAATAAAAAATGAAAAAAAATCAGTCAGGTCAAACAGAACTGACTCAATGTTACATTACAATACCATGTAATGGAATAAAAAAATTTCAAACAAACAAACAATTAAATTGAATATACATATGTACACTTTATCAATGATATACCACAAAATGTATAAATTTTTCTTTTAGTGAGTGGTGAATCACTGTTACAGCCTACATACGATACATGTATTTTATTTATATCACATACAAATACACATATTTTCCCTTTTAACGGAGTTGAAATTGACTACAGGCAACTATGTATTGACTGAGTGAATGAACTCCTCACATCCCTGCCAAGTGTGTCTGCTACAAAATGTAGTTCTGTGCCTCTTTGGCTACTCAGTTCGCAAATTGGTAACTTGATTTTTTTTGTTTTTCGAGTTTCTATATCTATTCACATTGAATAAATCAATATCAGACAAACAAACTTATGTTTTAAACATGAAAGGTGGTTTTAATGAAGAAAGCAGATCACTACAAACACAATGTTAGCTTCTTGAACACTGAATGCTGAACTATTCATGTACTGGCGCATGGAAATTAGTATGGAATAAAACTAAGTGAAATGACAAACCAACAAGAGGTAATTAAAATATTTAATGTATTTACAGTTGATCTAAGTCATTATTCTGCTTTAATTAACATTACTACCGACCATAAAATTGTTTCTCTCTTTCTCTTCCCCTTTCCTTTGGTTGACCAAACTTTTACCATCATTCACAGGTCCAGAGACATCGTCATATGACAAGCAAAAATCCTCTACACTTGTCTTTTCATGGTTTTTAACCTGTATTTTGCTAGGATGTTCCAGAGAGACAGACAAACAGACAGAGAGACAGAGAGGGGAAGGTCTTGTACATTGTACAGTATAAACAACTATCAATAAAGTTACATACAATTGTCAATAAATTTACATTGTACAGTGTACACAACTATCAATAAAGTTACATTGTACACTGTACAAAACTATCAATAAATTTACATTGTACAGCTTGTCATATTTTGGGATTTTTACTTGCGAAAATTTGGAGCACTTTACTTTTTTAAAAATTTCATACTGATAGTCTAAACAATCCAAAATCTCTCAAAAATTGATTCTGATAGTCTCAAATACTCCCAAATCACTACAATATGTAGGCAGTGTGCATCTTCTTGTGCATCTTCCCTAGCCAAGGTTCTGATAACAATATCTACACCTTGGCAGATCGAACAGCTATGTTGGTGCTTTGTCCTAGTGACATCTGTTGGGTTTCATGTGTTGCCTCCCTTAGTATGACATGCCAACTAACCAATAGCATGATGCATTGTACATCAGCCGAAAACTGTAGTGGCAATTGACCTAAAAAGGATACTTTGTCAGTTTATCATCGAAAGTATAACTATATATCAGATGGAAGCCATTACAGGTGTATCTGAGTGAAAGGTATTTGTGCAAACATGGACCAGCACTGGAAAGTTGCTTATTTATCAGTCCATTCAAGTTGTGTGCTCCCCTTGTCTTGATCACGTAGAAAAAGTGTTCAAATTTGAACAACTTAATTTTGATGTGGTGGCTTGCCGCCACATCCAACAAAATTCACAGACCTGAAGCTCAGAAATATCTGCTTGATATGCCAAGGTGTAGATAGGGTTATCGGAATCTTGGATAGCAAAGATGCTTCTTGTGCAACTCTCAGTTGATTATTCATCCCTCACTGCCCATAGAACACCTGAATGAATACGTAAAATTTTCATCAAATTTGCAGTGCTTGATTATAACAGACTTATAAAATTAAACACACAAAGAAAAATGTATGTTACTGAATCAATCGCATGCTTCTAATATTAAACATACAAAGAAAAAGATATGCTGATTAGTGAATTTTCTTTCACTGTTAAACAACAATAAAAAAGCATGTTTACCATGCATAAAATCATTTCTCTTGCATTTTTTTTATTTTTAATGAAAAAAACACCTTATTTAGATTCTAAATCAGTTGTAAGATATGCATTGTAAATGAACACATGATAAAATGTAATCTCACTGATGCAAGGTTGCAGATTTGAAATGAAATGAAGAAAGTATCTGTTCTTCATGCTGTAATAATAATAGTAATAATAATTATGCTGTAATAATAATAGTAATAATAATTATTATTTCATCTAACATAGGCCCCTGGCCCAAATTACATACATATATGAAAAATGTTATGTGAAATTCTGGTTTTGTTGTTACCAATACAGAATACATTCACGATGAGAAGATTGACTTTGCTAACAATGACACCATAGCATTCTTCACCAATGTTGGTATCAACACCACATGCAATACATTTCGCCTTGGGTTTAATATGACACTGTCAGAACTACCTGTCTAGGGTGAGGAAGCATATCAAAAGTCATAAACTACTGTCACTCACTGAATGTCTCAAAATCATAGGGTGAAGTCGTTCTCACTTAGGTCTTTATTAACAGAAGAATACAAAGTTCACATTTTTTTGGTGACTTAGTTGAACACTTTGCCTGGTAGCATAACTCCCGCAGATACATAAGCAGGGCATCAGCAGCCTAAAACAGGAATGACAGTAACAATCAGCTTACAACATGCCAGCATCTTTCAGTCTGGTTCAAGGTTTATTAATCTAATATAGGCACTTAGTAACTTCACTTGCATGCAGAGAAAAGGCTCACCATGGATTTTTGCACACACTTGCTTGAATCATAGACTTAAGATAGATTTTAGGGTAAAGTCCTAGGGTACAGAAGGCTTTGACATACATCAGTACCCGAAATCTGAAACACTAATAATGATATCACTCCATTTGCATGCTAAAATCAATTCAATGAAAATACTTCCTCTTCTGATGGTAATACTCCTGACAAAATTTTGAAATTCTTCTGATCTATCCTAAGCAGATTCTGTTCTATCATATGTATGATAACTGGTCAGCACTTTCTGTTGTTGTTGTTGTTGTTGTTGTTGTAAGGTTTAACGCCATTTTTCAGCACAAGATAGGCTATACATGGTGGCCAGTATAACTGGTGGAGGAATAACCCTGGAAAATCCCGGGAAGAACCACCAACTCATGAGAAGCTACTAGCAAGCTTTCGCACATACCCACGTTAGCTGAGCCTGAGACTCAAACCCATGCAGACAGAGGTGAGATGGCAGTAATCCAGAATGGTGAGCACTTTAGACCGCTCGGCCACTCGGGGCCCTGGTGCTTTCTAAAACAATGTTCTGGGATATGCTTCAAAATTTGTTGTAATCTAAATGTTTGATTAAATTCCACATTTCTTACAAGCACTGATGTGACTAAACCAAAGCAGAAATCACACAGGTCATGTACAAGTAGGTGTTTATTATCCACTATTTCAACAATCGTTGCCATTTTCAGAATCTGATTACACATAGTTTTAAATGGAAATTATTCACTTTATTTTGATCCCCATACATCCATATTCCTTGGAAGGTCATTAAATACATGACTTTGTCCAGATAATATTTATGGCAAAATCAATGCTCATGTATGTTAACATTATTAGACAAGGTCAAGCTGAAGGTGTGATTCAGTTCAAACCAGACTGAATATGATTAATGACAAAAGCTGTGCTGGTTAAGAAAAGTTCATTCTACTTTTTACTTGGTACTTACATGTAAGTAAAATAAAAGTCATACAGGTGGTGTAGGCTTTCAACACAGACTATTTTGGTAATGGATAGGGGCAAAATGATACACCTGTGCAGTGCATCGATACTATTCACGATATGCAGCCTGCAATACGATACATATCAATACACATATGAACTTGATAGTCTTTCCATCTTTGGGAGGTAGGTGGTGTCCTTTCATGCATGTTGACCTTTGGTTGTATTTCCAGTAGGCAGACTACAGATAGATACATAGTTGTCATATATTTATATACAATTCTCATTGATGAAAAGATAACAACAATACTTTCAAACAGACTACCTGTTGGTTGCAGTGGGTCTTATCAAACGTTTTAGGCCATTTAATGGTGGGTCCATTTAACTCCCTTTGTTTTGCACAACATGAATGATTTGAAAACACATTATTATCACTTTCATGTCTCAGTTACACTTGGAAGACATTATGATGTTATCTTCAAAACAAAAGAAATAATGCAATTTCCTCGGGCAAAGAAAATCTCATCTAGAACAAATCCAGGCATAGGAATAAGGTTGATTACCAACAAAATCTATCACATTTTATTTCCTGCAGATGCAAATGACTGCAGCAACCACAGGTACTTGTATTTGTTAGTGAAGATGGAAAATTACTGACTACACCCAGTCCTATTCTACAATTTTCTTTTAACTGACACAAGGTGATAAACTTGAGCAGTTTGAAATCTGACCCATCGCTCATACTATGCTAATTTCATTTATTCCATCTTCACCTTTATTCACTGGTTAAATATCTCTGCATAAAAAAGAAATTTCAAATTTGTTTCCCATGTAAAATTTAAGGAGAGATGATGACAGGATTTTATCTTAAGGGAGACCTCCCTCTTTATCAAAGAAAAAAGGAGGGGAGGAAGAAATGGTCATAGGCAAATATTTATCAAAACTTCAATATCTATCTGTCTCTCTCTTCCTGCTCCACTTTCTTATACTAAAATCAACATCTTTGACAGATGTCACCTCTTGTTGTACATGTATAAGCATTAACTTGATAATTAATTCTGAGTATACTCTGCTCCTTTTCTTTTTATCACTATTGTTCTGTGCTTCTTTCTGAAGGGGCATATACATAGCTAGCTTTGTCAACTTGAACATGTTGGGAAACTGATCTTTGTGACTGTTATGTACAATTTTCCAGAGCTCACAGATATTATCTTTTGGATACATCTGTTCCAAAATAGGAATTTTCACTAACATAAATGTCCTTCACTAAATCAGTAGTTTACTGACTACTATGCCATATTTCTTATCTGTTCCATAATGCTGTATAAGGTTTTTAGTCCATCAATGCTTGTGCAGACAGAGGTATCAAAATAAATATCTGTACTTCTTATTTTATTCAATTTATCTTAACCCTGATATGGATACATGTATATGGTTTTGTAGCATACAATCCGCACAGCAAATTTGATTAATTAAAAATACGAAAATTGCATCATACTTTTAAATTGTCTGTATTTAAGTTAAGCTCAGTATTCTGCCCTTTGTACATTTAATTTTGAAATATCACTGAAAGGGTCCTGCCGTCTATTTTTGTCCATCAGCATGTACATTTTGGCTTTTCTAGGTAGCCCGTATTTTAAACACGCATTTGTAATACATCGATGAATTGTTTCACCCCTAGTAATGGGTTAATTTTTTTAGAATTTTATTCTACATAGTATTAAATGCCAATTATTTACTTATTTGGATCCTCATACATGCATATTCTTTTCGAAGGTCATTATTTACATACCCCAGAAAGTACATGTCACAAAATCAATGTTAAAATACTTTGACATTTTTGGCTAAAATTGATGTAAAGGTGTGATCCATTACAATCTGGATTAAATGTCACGCTCTGTGATGTCACAATGAAAGCTACACATAGTGATAAATAAATGTGTACTACCCTATACTTGACCCAGTTTAGTACCTGGCCACCATTGTAAAATTCCATAGCAATCAATAATTTTCATCTGAAAGTTAAGGTGCAGAACATTCAATAATCAGGATTGAAGAAACTTTGGTTAAACAAAATTATTACTAAATTTTAAAACAATTTATTTCTAATTTAAAGATAAGTAAATGTGCATACCATGACCTGTATGACTTTTACTTTATATCTGGCATCCTCTTTTCTTAACCAAGTTTAGAAACTGGCCACCATTATAACAGTAAACAGGGATCACAAAATTTTGTCTGGCAGTCCTTTGATGGCAGTTTAGGTGCAGAGCATTCTACAATCAGGACTTAATTAGAATTACATTTTGGAAGAGCGATTAATATGTAATTTAACAGCTTATGCACATGCAAGGCAGGGATAACTCTAATATGCTTTAGGAAATAACATTAGACCTGGCGATCAAAAGTTTTTGTTTTGCACCATACCCAGCGTTAAAGTGATAATGTCTTGCATTGAATTACTGGTATTAACGTAAAGGAAAAAACCCAAATCTTACATATCTGGTCTTATTTTAAGTTTCGCACACAATTTAAGGTGAGCAAAGGCGCAGGGTAATGTTTACATTTCATTTTATCCCCTTATTCAGCCAAATACATGCTCTACACACACATTTTTAGAAAAAGCAACAATTTTACCATTTCCTAATATAATTTTGACAATTTTAGCTGATGCACATTGCAAAAATTGAGTTTTGAATTAACTGGACCAGGCATGTAATCCAAACTAGAAGATGCAAAGTGCCAGCATGGTGGAAATACTACATATACTTAGTGACATCATTCTAAAGGCTTGAAAATAAGTTACACTGCAATGTATTTCAGCTTTTTTGACCAAAATCAGCACACCAAATAACAAATTGATAACTTTCCAAGCACCAGATGTGTAATTTTGATAGGTCTAATCACCACTTTGTGAGGTATGAACTTTTGGACTGCTATTTTGGTGATATTCTACACAGTGGCAACCTAGAGAGTTATAAATACTTTAGCAAGGTATTTTTGTTCACACTAATTTTTTCCCAAAGCTAGCCTGTTAAGTGATACAGGTCAAACAAGGTCAGCATTTGTCTAAATAGCACCATAAACTAGAGATATACCGCTCCGGTGGCCTAGTGGTTAGAGCGTCTGCCTTGGATGCGGGAGGTCGAGGGTTCGATCCCCGCCCGAGTCATATCAAAGACTTAAAAAAATGGTATTAACAGCTTGGCGCTCAGCACTAAGAGGTTAGTGTTAGGACTGGTCGGCCTGCTGTCAGGATAATGTGACTGGGTGGGACATCATGCCACATGTCTGCGGCATGATGCCCCAGTGCTAGACATCACTATAAACTGGCACACTGCAGACATCGTAGTGATATGACTGAAAAATTGTTAAGGCTACGTTAAAAAACTAAATCACACACACAAACACACAAACTAGAGATAATCATCTGATAAGAACAAAAGCTGGCTGGTGCATATTCTTTTGGGAAGTAAATTGTTATAGACTTCAGGCATATTTGGTGGGATTGTAAAATGCCAGGAAAATATACGGGGGTGGGAGGATAGAGAAACTAGAGTAAATCTAGATGCTTGAGTCAGTTCTGGGGAGTCCATTGAAAGATCTAGACAAGGTTGCATGCTACAGTATGACTTAACCGCTCCACCATCTTGATCATGTGTCGTTAAGTCTCAATTTTTAATTTACTACTCATTGTTTAAGAACAAATATGCGTGAAACTGAAACAATGGATAGCAACAAACATTTGGCTTTTTTGATTCCCCCAACTTATGTTTTGGAATAAATCAAAGCAACATGAATTCTAATGCATAATATGAGACGATTTATCTCAAATTACTGTGCACAGAAAAATCATCTGAATACATGTTTTAAATGTATTTTTTATTATTGTACAAACGTATTAACACCTTAACATTAAGTTTAAGGCATTATAATACAGTCAAACCTACTTATCTCGACCTCGGTTATCTCAACAACCTGCATATGTTGAGCGTTTTGGTCCGGTCCCGAAAAATTATGCTATTTTTTGCCCGCTTATCTCGACCTCTGTTAAGTCGATAACCCGGTTATGTTGGGCATAAGTTTCAGTCCGAAGTAACATATGGACCCGCTTAATTTGATGAAATACAACTTTTTAACATCAATCTTGCAGAAATTATACAAGAAATGATCAAAAGCGATCGATTTTCATGCACAATTTTGGTCAGTTACAGCGGTAGTCACATGTTTATTTCATATTCTTTCTATTTTTGCTTTGTAAGAGTAGCTTAATCGATTAGATTATCTAGAATATATCATGTTCGCTACATAAAATATTCAAGGATTCACAAGGACAAGAGTGTGTACAAATTACAATGTAACTTTATTTTACGAAAATGCATTATCTTAGACGTCAGCTACATGTGTATTTTATCATTTCCCATTTGTTTCTTAAGGTACATTTCAGATCTGAATTATGTTCGGAAATACATGTATACAAGAAACAACAATCAAGGAGATACAAGTAATGAAATATTATGTACATGTACGTGTACAAATTAATAATCAATGTGCAGACGGAAAATTGCTGATCGGCTGAATATTCAAAAGTCATGAAATTGTTCCATATGCATGTAGTATCATGACGATTTATTTGATAGCATTTTATGACAATGTTTTGGTTTGAAAGCTTTCTCTTTTGGAACATTTTTTCTCTCTCATGAAACAGCATATACATGTACTTGTCAACAGAAAATAAACAGAACAGATTTATTACTACGCAGAATATCTCCCTATATATACGCTTGTATATATGCACGGGCATGGATAATCTCAAGCACTTGGCTTCTATACAATGGCAGTCGAGGCCCCATAATTTAGTTCTCAGGCTTGAGGTCTTCTTAATTTTGTTTTGCTTTCTTATTTGTAATGTCTCTTCTTTAGGTCTGGCAGAAAAATTGGCTTCCATTGCTTAAATTTATTTTCAAAATTCCTGTGAATACCGGTAAAAGGGAACCAAAGTTGGCTAAAAAAAACAGAAAAGAAAAAAAGAATCAGCATGCTTAAAAGAATCCAAAGTCAGTTTCCAGGGTCGGTTTGCTTTGCAATAAAATAACCATTGTATTTGATATCCTGCTGGTAAGTTCAAAGAATGAGTTTACTGCGTGCTACCGGACGTGTTTATTCACCACCCGGGTATCTATTTGTTTGTCATCTGGAATCATAATTGATACAAACTCGCATTGATGCATGCAGGATAAGTAGTATACTCAACATTAACTTGCTTCAATAATACTCTTTGTAACCCATGCTAGCGAAAGGATTGTCATTTGCACTCACAGTGAATGTACATGTACATGTATTTTCAAAAACATGTATTGATCTTTATTTGCAAGATAGTGTCATATATTAACCTGGATATAATACAACCTTGGTTATTTAGCACCTAACACCGTGTTATGCATGAATGGTGGGTGCCTGAAAGCATTCAGTTGATGTTTCTCTCTCACTCTCTCTCGTTTGTGATTTTCTTGGATCCATTTTTCAGTCATGATAACATATTCAAACCTCTGAGTACAGCCAAACATGATTTGTTTTTCAATATTCACACCAATTATAAAAATGCATCGTGTGTTATCTGACATAAGTGATGCACACTACAGTATGGATGCATACGCTACATGTGATATAGGAAGTTCATATATTTTTTTCTTTAATAAATTACTCATGATGATTAAAGAAAAGGAATAAATGATAGCAACACCGGGTTAGTTTCTTTCATTTTATTATCAATTAAGTATTTTGTGTATTTTATTGTAACATGCAGTGGGAGGGGATTCCAGTAAACGTAAGAGCAAGAGATGGGAGTAATGGTCAAGGACATCTTTAAAATTACGTTACCGGTTTTTATGAACCCAGATATCTCGGGACCCGGTTATGTAGACGTTTTTTTTACACCCCCGACGTAATCGAGATAACCGGGTTTGACTGTAAAATGTTTCAAGTTTTTCAATTTTGCAAATTCCTCTTTGTTGCGGGGAAAACTGTTGATCTCCAGAAGTGGGAATTTTGACCGGTCATTTTTTAATTTCATTCTTTGGACACCTCTTTGCGCAATATCTTAGGGTTTGTGGGGAACGAAAATATAAAATGTGACAATGAAACCAAGATAAATAAAAAAAAAAGTTATTATAACTCCTTGAAAATGCATTTTTCAAAATATCTTGAGCATACCTAACTTGAAGATAAGTTTCAAGTAAATGCGTCTGTATCATCTGACCACGTTGACATGAACTTTAGTCGGCGTTTTAAAACTACAGTACACCTATTTTTGGAGATTTAAATTACAATGGTGAAAAATTATAAAATGAATAATGAAAAATTAAAAAAAAAAAAAAAAAAAAAAACTCGCACAATGAAAAAAAGTCAAATGTTACCTTGAATTTCGAAGCGACATATTCATTTCATCGTGTGACGCTGCCTGTGGTGTTTCTTGGTTGCTGTTGGTCTTCGAGTCGCCATTGGCAGCATCATGAGCAGCAACATATGCGATGTTCCATAACAAAATGGATGCAATAAAAATGACAAACAATATTTTTAAAGGCATAAATGTACACATTCTGAAACGCAGTTTTGAACATTTGAAGAACTCTGAAGTACGAGAAAAGTATGCATCAAGCCTTCAGCCGACAGAAATGTATATGACAAATCACCAGTAAAAACAGGATGTGTAGTTGGTAGACTGATACTCATTTTATATTAAACCGACTGATCTTTGGAAATATGTTTCCGAATGTCTCTGAAAAAAAAGTAAAGTGAAGAAAGAAGACGAGCTGGCCTTTCTTCTTTCTTAGTAATATATTCAGCATAAAATAGCTTTTTACCTTTAATTTAAATAAAATTTAATTTAAATTTACTAAGAAACCAAAAGTAAAAGAACATTGCAAGTTCAGTTATGTAATTAAATATAAATAATATATATCTAAGGTTGCCGTCTCCAATATTGAAGCAAAGCGCATACCGAATTCGACCAATTGACGAAACTAAAATACTGCAATGATTACCATTTGAAAAGAGGCAACTGTCACCGAAATATTCTGTTCAAAATAATATTAATTTTGGACACACGGGATACCACCCCCGTGTTTTCATGGCTCGCGATATGTCGGCGCACAGCTTTGAAAAGATGTAACGTTTATCCATCGGGCAATGGAAATGAAATGCATTACTTTGGACCGTTTCTCCTCAGCAGTTCAGTTAAGTAATTAGGTCAGGTTTATAGCTAGTACAAAATTCAACGTAACATTGCCAATAAATGGCAAGAGATATTAAGCAAACTAAACCGATCTTGTAAAAAAGTTAGTAAAGTTCAACGTTTTATAAAAAAAAAATAAGCATTATCTGGAAGAGAAACAAAAATGAATATGATGTAATGTGTTTACAACGTTTTCTTTGTGGGGACAAATTACTAAAGAAGTTGGAAACAGATTATACTCCGGGGAATTTCTTAAGAATCCCGTTCTAGCGGCAAGTTGATACGTTGGGTAGCAGACGATTTTGTACGTGTGGAACAACTTCTTGCAAAATTAGAAACTTGGATTAAGATACAGAATTTTTTAAGGTAAACATTTCCATCTTTTATATAATGTATTCATTTGTATGATTCTAAAAGATACATAGTAAATATGATTTTCTGGGTTACAGCCTACAGGTTCAAGAAGGTCAAGGAGTGGTCTTGATGTTGACATCTAGAAATCACATTTTCATAGGCATTTCGAGTCAAAATATGGGATATTTTTGTACACTTTATGAAAATCACTTTTCTTAATTAAATTACGATCGATCTTTATTGATACAAAATGGATTTTTGACCCAAAATAACACGTGATCAAATGTTTACAGATATGACGTATCGTTGTGCTGAATTACCCGACGCGCAGAATTGGCTGACATCGTGGTATATGTATGCTCAACATTTTTCAATTATTAAATTCCATAATTAACTGTCCAATATATATATGAGAGAGAATTTAATTTCAGATTATCGCACTAATTTCAGCTGTCTCGCATCCATGAAATTTATTTAGTGTATAAAGAAGTATATATCGAAACAAGTCTGCCAATATGGCAGCCTCCATGGTCACAACAGTGGGAAAAGAACACAGTAATGTCACGCGAAATTTTCGTGTAGGTAATAATCCATTATACAGATCCTTGAAAAATCACGTAAGTATTTTGTAATATAAAAGAAAGGAAGGGCGAGGATAAATTATTTGTAGCAAAGGTGAAGTATCAGGTTCTTTTGATTGTATACCGGATGGCTGTGATATCGTAGGTCTTGAAGTTTGTGATCAGCGAATACATAAATAAAATCACTTATCTGCAAGATATTATATTTGTCTATTTGTTATTCTTTGCTCTTTATTAAAATGCATTTAATTTCCAGTTTAAATTACATGACCGGGAAACGATCGATAGGCAGACGCCATGTAGATTCAAGGTTATACAAGGGGAGTTACTCTGATCTCATGGTACAGTGGTCCCCCTCTTATACGGCCACCTCTTCTGCACCGGGAAAGTGTCCTTATAAGACGGGTGGCCTTTCCAGAGGGGGACTAAATTTTTTGTGAGAAGTATATGTAATGTACGTGGTAAGAAAGCTACATACTTAAAAGCATTTAATATCTTCGTTTAATATCTTCGTTTAAAAGTAACATTAATTATTTAAAGGTTCTTCTTGTCTTAAGAATAGACTTATTTCAACTGAATATACATTAATAGTTCTTATTCTTGACATAAGCATGATATGCAAGCGGATATTGTTATCATGCACATTGCAAAGCCATTCAAAAACCTCATTTAAATCTTGGTACATAATTCTCTCTCCATTTGCTCCATTTTCCCACTGCTGCTGAATAATCTTATCGGTTACGCGTCATTTATTTGAGTCTTTTTAGCATAATAATGTTTTATTAGAGTCTTTTCTACATAAAATTGTTCTGCAAGCAGTCAAACCCACTTATCTCGACCTCGGTTATCTCGAGAACCCGTGTATGTCGAGCACTTTGGTCCGGTCCCGAAAAAATCCTTCTTTGTTATGCTAAATTTTCCACGCTTATCACGACCCCTGTTAAGTCAATAACTCGGTTATGTCGGGCAAAAGTTTCAGTCCAAAGTAACATGTGGACCTGTTTAATTCGACGAAATGCAACCTTTAATGTCCATCTCAGCAAAATTTTACAAGAAATGATCCGGCGTTTGTACTATTATCGGTACCTTGTACAGTCGGTACAAGACCAAATTTTACCAGTACAAATGCTAATCAACCAATCTCATCAATGCATGGTGTTATGTATATGTAATTAAATTGCTTGTGTGTTAGTTTTAAAATTCTTTTTTATTTATTTTTTTGTTTCATTACATTTTATTGTAATGATTATTGAAAGGATTCAAAATTCTTTTTCAGTAATTCGATATTTTCTTTTAGTAAATGTTGTTTATTTAAGACGTAAAACGTGTTACATGAGAATTATTTTTAGTTAACCTAGTTCGTCTTAGGTTGGGAAGTTCGTAAACAGGCAGTTAAAATGATTGGTCAGTATCAGGGCCATACTTTGATTGCGTGATCACTATGTGTAACCAACGTTTCTTTATTATTGGTTCTTAAGTGGGGCTACACTGCTGTACGTGATAGATTTCTTGTAGTCAGAGACCATATGACCCATCTCGCGAGACTTGAAATGATGTTTTGATGGTTTAAATACGCATTCTTAATATTCTTCTGTGAGAGTCGTTTTAACATCTTGAAGGAACAAGGTGGGGGTTTTTTTATTTGTTGCCAAATTGTTTGTTTTTCATCTGTTTTTTGGATTTAATAATTTATTCTCCTGGAAATTCAACAAGTTGACTTTCTTATAAAAAATTCTGAAAGATATTCATGGAAATTTATTCTGGAATTGTTCGGAAACAAAGACTGTGATTCAATTGAGGAATTGTTGATATTCGTACATTGGACCACATCTGATGTCATCACCTTCCATATTTGTATGTCGTCGAGATTCGAATCTGGATTCTAATAGAACTATTTAGTGATAGGACTTGTATTTTTCATTCTTAGGATTATATTTTGAATTATATTCACAAACCGTAAGTCCTATTTACCAATTTTTACATTGTTTTATAGGGAAATAAATTATTTTGTTAAAATATACAAAGCTTGTTGACTTCACTCTTTTCTTCTGTTACATTTGTATGAGCCTACACGTAACAATGGTTTATCACTTACACAGAGTGGAGAAAATTATTATGTAAACAATACTTTAGAGTAAGGAAATTGAATGCATGCGTTTCTGACCTTTATGTAAGCGGCGCTCAGAATGGACATTATCGTATGTCCACACCACGACTATAGTTCGTCCCACTCAGCATCGCGAATTTGATCTTATCTATAACTTGGAAAATTATCAGGTTAACATCATTAAATGTAGCTAAAAATACCTAATTTGTTTTACACAATATATTTAAAACAAATCCGGTAACAATTAAAGTGTTTTCATGCTTGGTGCGAGTGTAGGCCTTCAGCTTCACCATAGCTAGATCACGTGACTCACAATAATCTATAAATAAAAACCCACAATACTCCAAACTAAGCTGCCCCCCCCACCACTTACCCCCCCCCAATCGTTATTAATTTGTTTTGAACAAGAGTAAATAAAAGCACCAACAGTATTGTCAAAAAAAGTCTATCGCACCCAGTATTATTTTTTTTTATGAAAATGGTGATCGCTGTACCATGATTACATATTCTTCATCACAAACGGAATGAAGCAGAAAGCAACTGATAGGATTAAAATTTTAAACAGAAAGAAGAGTGCTTTCATTTGTATTGTTTTTATCTTGAATTTCAAAGTCTTGCAATCCATCAGAGATTAGCCAACTCTCCTTCTGGTGCTGTGTTCTTGCCGACAATCACTGATCAAAGTTGGGAGGGATATGGGACTACAACTGTATGAATGGAATAAGTTGTCTTCTAACTGCATGAATGGAATAAGTTGGCTTCATACAGAATTTGATGTTGAGACAGTTAACTTTAAAGACTTGAAACACATTTTACAGTTTGTCGGTACATGAATACCGACAGCCCCGTCTTTTTCCGGTACAGAAGCAAAATTTATTGGTAAAAACCGGCATATACTGGTGTAAAGGAACCTCTGACGATCAAAAAACATGATTGATTTTCATGGACAATATTGGTCAGTTACATTTTGTTGCTAGTCACAAGTCAGCTCTAACAAAAGAAAACACTTTTTTAAAAAAAGTACAGTCCTACATGTACATGTACTTCAATTGGCCTAGATTTTGGATAGCATGAGAAAATCATTGTCTTGCTGAGGCTACCAAAGGGATGAGGCTATTCACAGGGAAATAAAAACAACTTTAAACCACTGACATTGTTGCAGTAACTTATTGTTGTAAAAATATGTGACTTGTTACTTAATCTCATTTAAAAGACCTCCAATCTTCTTTTTTCTCTCCAACCAGGCATGACTGAATTATTTTTATTGTGCATTAGAAATGCCATTTGTTTTTAGAAATAAAACTCCTCATTTTTGGTACTTCAGATGCATAATCATTGTTCTGCAGTAGATTTATCAACTAAACCCTGATATCTCGGGACCCGGTTATGTCAACGATTTTTTGACACCCCCGACGTAAATCGAGATAGCCAGGTTTGACTGTATTTGGTAATGATTTATTTGGATGTTGCTAACTGTATGTGATTTAATTATGCAGACGAAACTTTTGTTGAGTGGATGAAATGCCTTCTTCGTAAAGGAAGCGATTGATGAATTGTCACGTGATATTTCAGTCTTTGTCTGGTACCCTGTTTTGTTCAAGGTTAATTTCTCTGTGTGTGTTAATCCATAAAATCTGTATTTAGCCTATGCTGCCCATGTTTTATGATCTTGACAATTACGTCCGGCAAAGAGAAGAACTCGACAGATGTTGGAGGCCCAAAACTCTATCACAACATTGTTGAGCCCATTTCCTGTAAATGTTGGCTTTTATAGATAATGATATAATATTAATCTTAGTATTACATGTACTTTAGCCAACACTTCTTTCAGTAACCTGACACTCAAGAGGGGGACCACTGTAATACCAAAAAATTATTTTTACGATAGCATATACTTGCCCTAATGTTGTTAACTTGAGCATGAATGTATATGCAGGCCTCAGACTGTTTAACCAACTCCCAGTGCTCCAGTGAAAAGTAATAAATTGTGTACAACAAAGTTTTAAAGTCAACACCTCTCAATTGCAAAGCCACCAGAAAACAACTGTCCATACTTCACAGTGTAACTCATATTTCCTACCATAAATTCGATCTCTTGGTTCTTGACAAATATGGTAATTATTTGATCTGGTTCTTGCATAACATCATAGGCTATTATCAGATAACACCGTTAAAGATCACTGCCATCTCACCTCTGTCTGCGTGGGTTCAGGTCTCATGTTCGGCCAATGTGGGTATGTGAGAAAGCTTGCCAGTAGCTTCTCATGGGTCGGTGGTTCTTTCTGAGGTTTTCCCGGGTTCTTCCTCCACCATTAATACTGGCCACCATGTATAGCCTATCCTGTGCTGAAAAATGGTGTCAAACCCTACAACAACAACAACAACAACAAATTATCAGACGACAAATTGGTTAAACTGATTTGTTACAGTTATAGCAATTTTAAGAACATATAGATTCTATTTGAGAACATGGGCCATTATTGATATTCAAAGGTGTATCGTTAAAATAGTGTATCCTGACATTTTCCTGAATTGAACTGGCATTGCAGACCAGTAACTTATGGTCTTGTGGTGTACACAAGTTAAGTACAAAATAGGTGGTGCTATGCAGACAAAATACCAAAAAACTAGAATACCACGATACCATTGAGCCCACTGTTATGAGTTTAGGCTCTTACAAAACATAACAGAAAAGAGTGAAGACAAAAAGCTTTGTAAAATTTAACAAATAATTTATTTCCCTAGAATACAAAGTGAAAAATGAGGAAAAAGAACTTAAAGTTTTACGAATCAAATCCAAAATTAATCCAAGAATTAAAAGATATTAGTCCTATTATTGAAAAAGTCCTAAATGAATCTGAGTTCAAGTCCCAATGAAATCCAAAAGGAAGACGAAGATGTCTGTTGTAATCTTCAAAGTGCTGTTGTGTCAACAGTTCTTTGTTGAATAACAGAAAATATTATTCCAGTTTTCAATTCCATATAAATTTCAGTGAATGTCTTTGTCCAAGAATTTTATGGGAGCACTTTTATTTCCAGGGAAAATAATTACTTGAAATTCAATAAAATAAAAATTCAACTCAGACTGGTCACAACATATGTTTGGAGCCCAACTGAACAAATTCTATGAAGACAACAGTTATTCGCTAATTTAGATGCAAAACAGATTCCCAGATGAAGGTCACATGGTCATTCTTCTTGAGCAAAATAGAAGTTTCTTTACATACCTAACATCACATACTCCCAGTATGGCCTTAAGTGAAATCAGTGGTTCTTACTCTGGGAAAGAATTAAAAAAAGAAAAAAAATTTGTTTACCAGAACTGCCACTGTTTCAGAATCAAGGTCAGAAACTAGATACAGTGTTTCTATTATTATAAAAATCAGGTCAAATAGAACTGAACTGAATTTCTGGAAAATATCAAATCCAGTAAACCAGATTACCTTACAATAGCATATAATGGAATAAAAAAATTTAAAACTAGCAAACAAATAATTAAATTAAATATACATAACACCACAATATCATAGGAACCTACCATGGATGCACTCTTTTGTCTATAATAGTTTAGAAGAAAAAAATCCCCCAAATCCCCTTGGTTCACATCCGTTACGAAAGTACATGTAAATTAATTGAGAAACATGTATGTACTGAATTCTGTGCCCTACAGAGAGAAGAGAAAGACAGAAAATCATTTCAGTAACTGAATAGATGATAGATCCAAACTTAACTAAAGATGTGTATGCTAGAAATAATAGGTGTGTATTTTGATCTTTTTATTATTAGATCTTCAGCAGGATATTTCTTGTCCCATTGAAATTTTGTGTGTCCCCTTAATTGTGGGTCAGGGGAACACTGTGTCCCTTTACCATAGACTGCTAGGTACAACATTGGGAATCCAAAATTTAGATCTTTGAGGTCATTCAAAAGATGCTTTTTTTACAAAAGGTATACAAGATATCGATAAATTTGCAAGCATTATTGGATATAGGATAAAAACTGGACCAGGGACTACCATTTATTGTTTGTGCAGTTTCAGCTGAATGATTACTGGGTGGTACTGGGATAAGGGAGTGGTGATGTGATGTGATTATTATTTTTAACGTAGCTTTAACGATTTTTCAGTCATATCGCTACGATGTCTGCAGTGTGGCATTTTATAGTGATGTCTAGCACTGGGGCATCATGCCGCAGACATGTAGCATGATGTCCCACCCAGTCACATTATCCTGACACCAGGCCGACCAGTCCTAACACTAACCTCTTAATGCTGAGCGCCAAGCGAGGCAGCTGTTAGTACCATTTTTGTAAGTCTTTGGTATGACTCGACCGGGGATCGAACCCACAACCTCCCGCATCCGAGGCGGATGCTCTAACCACTAGGCCACCGGATAAGGGAGTGGTTGTTAATAGTTCATAGATAAGTGTTAGTTTATTTCATTGTTTATAAAATAATTGATTTTAGTAATAGACATTTGGTTTTTTAAATATAAAATTTGTAAGTTTTGTCCCCAAACATTTCATGCCCAATTTGTATGTTGAAATTTTGCCATTTTTGAAATTTAAAATGACAAAAAAAAATACCCATACAAGCAGGTACCTTGCAGAATTGTACCTTATGCTATGCACCTTTGATTCAGTCTGGCTTATCCATGCCAGAAAAGTCAGATTTATGAGTACTTGTTTGTCTGTAAAGTTATTTTTCTGTTAATTTCTCATAAACTCCAAATACACAAATTTAAAGCTCCTGTTTGTTGTATATTAGTTGTTTTGTTTTTGTTTTGTTTTTCACACAGGAAGATTTTTCTTTTAAATTTATTCCATGAAAAGATGATGGGGACAGCCTAATAAATTTGTTAAAAAGTATGTGATGGGCTTATCATCAGACAAAGATATCCTCATTGAATATTATTATCAAACACAGATATCCTTACTGAATATTTGCCAAAATGTCCAGAAAATATTGGAGGGCCTATCATTCAGCATGGACTTGTCATGTAATTACACTGACAGTAAAAATTTGGGAATTGTTGTAATTAAAAATCAGTTGAATATTGTACAGATATTTTCACCATTAACTCCTTGTACACTGTAAAATTTAATGAAAACTACAGAATAGAAATTGGGGGGTTTGACTGTCATCAGATCTACATGACATACACAATGACCTGGAGACTAAGCAATTTGAGCATGTACACTAATGCTTGAAATTAGTGGAGGTTACAGGTTCTTATTATTTACAATATTAATTTACTGATAGTGAAATGTATCTCAATTCAGCTAAAAAGTATACTCAAAGATGGTCAATTGAAAACAGCTACATGTATTTATCAAGGTATACAAGAAGATGGACAATTGAAAACAGCTACATGTGTGTATGAAGGTATACAAGTAAACATTTATCATAGTTGGAGGGGTAAAATCACATAGAGCACTATCATAGATCAATGGATGGGCAGAATCAAATGGGGCACTATCATATACCAGTGAATTGATAGGATCACATAAAACACATGTTACATCCTGTCACAGACCAGTGGATCAATAGGATCACACAAAGCACATGCTACACAGTCAAAGAGAATGGGTAGGATCACAAAAAAAATATTGCAAACAATGATGAGTCATTGGATAGGTAGGATCACACAATGCTATTCTCACATGCAAATAGACTGGCAGAATCATATAGAGCACTATCACAGACCAATGGATAGACAGGATCACATAATGAACATATTACACAATATCAAAGGCCAGTGAATGGGCAGGATAACATGAAGCACATGCTGTGCACAATCACTGGTAAGTGGATAACCTTCATCACATTAAGCACATCCTAAACAGTATCACAGGTCAGTGGATACTGTAGATAAGATTATGTAAAGCACCTGCTACACACATTACAGATATGTGAAAGGCAGTCACATAACAAACATTCTACACACTATTACAGGCCAATACAATAGCAGGACATGATTGCAAAGAACATGTGCTTGTGCCATCACAGGTAATTGGATCAGTGGGTGGACAGGATCACATAAAGCACATGCTACATACTATTGCAGGCCATTGGAGCAATGGGTGGACAGGATCATAAAAAGAAAATGGGATTTTGCTGCTAAAATCAACTGAGAGCCAGTGTATATGTCTGTATACACCTATTTTCATGTACACTATTAATTTGCAGTCAACACAGTATCACAGGTGGGTAGATGAGGGTTAGGGTTAGGGTTATCATGGTATCATTGGGATAGCATGTACACTATTAGTATGCAGTCAACACAGTATCACAGGAGGGTAGATGAGCAGGTCACATAAAGCACATGCTTCACATTATGATATGCATATTGATGTGCAGGATAACATAGTATCATTGGGAAATAGATGGACAGGATAGCATGCTATCAATGGGAAATAAGATAGAATGGTGTCATTGGGAAATAGACAGGATAACATGTATCATTGGGAAATAGGATAACATGGTATCATTGGGAAATAGATGGACAGGATACCATGGTATCAATGGGAAATAGGATAGCATGGTGTCATTGGGAAATAGAAAGGATAACATAGTATCATTGGGAAATAGATTTACAAGATAGTATGATATTATTGGGAAATAGGATAACATGGTATCATTGGGAAATAGATGGACAGGATAACATGGTATCATTGGGAAATAGATGGACAGGATAGCATGGTATTGTTGTTGTTGTTATAGGGTTTAACGCCATTTTTCAGCACAAGATAGGCTATACATGGCGGACAGTATTAATGGTGGAGGAAGAACCCTGGAAAACCCCGGGAAGTACCACTGACCCACGAGAAGCTACTGCCAGGCTTTCTCACGTACCCACGTTAGCCGAGCCTGGGCTCGAACTCACGCAGACAGAGGTGAGATGGCAGTGATCCGTAACGATCAGCGCTTTAGACCACTCGGCCACTCGGGGCCCCGATAGCATGGTATCATTGGGAAATAGATGGACAGGATAGCATGGTGCCATTGGGAAATAGATGGACAGGAAAACATAGTATCATTGGGAAATAGATGGAAAGGATAGCATGGTATCATTGGGAAATAGGATAGCATGGTATCATTAGGAAATAGATGGACAGGATAGCATGGTGTCATTGCAAATAGATGGATAACATAGGTATCATTGGGAAATAGGATAACATGGTATCATTGATCAATAGATGGAACAGGATAGCATGGTATCACTGGGGAAATAGACAGGATAGCATGGTATCATTGGGAAATAGATGGACAGGATAGCATGGTGTCATTGGGAAATAGATGGGCAGGATAGCATGGTATCATTGGGAAATAGATGGACAGGAGAATGTGGTATCATTGGGAAATAGATGGACAGGATAGCATGGTGTCATTGGGAAATAGACAGGATAACATGGTATCATTGGGAAATAGGATAACATGGTATCATTGATAAATAGATGAACAGGATAGCATGGTATCACTGGGGAAATAGACAGGATAGCATGGTATCATTGGGAAATAGATGGACAGGATAGCATGGTGTCATTGGGAAATAGATGGGCAGGATAGCATGGTATCATTGGGAAATAGACGGACAGGAGAATGTGGTATCATTGGGAAATAGATGGACAGGATAGCATGGTGTCATTGGGAAATAGATGGGCAGGATAGCATGGTATCATTGGGAAATAGACGGACAGGAGAATGTGGTATCATTGGGAAATAGATGGACAGGATAGCATGGTATCATAGGGAAATAGATGGGCAGGATAGCATGGTATCATTGGGAAACAGATGGACAGGATAGCATGGTATCATCGGGAAATAGATGGACATGATAGCATGGTATCATTGGGAAATAGATGGACAGGATAGCATGGTGTCATTGGAAAATAGATGGACAGGATAGCATGGTATCATTGGGAAACAGATGGACAGGATAGCATGGCGTTATTGCGAAATAGATGGACAGGATAGCATGGTGTCATTGGGAAATAGATGGGCATGAATGGACAGGATAGCATGGTGTCATTGGGAAATAGATGGGCAGGATAGCATGATATCATCGGGAAATAGATGGACATGATAGCATGGTATCATTGGGAAATAGGTGGACAGGATGGCATGGTATCATTCGGAAATAGACAGGATAGCATGGTATCATTGGGAAATAGATGGACAGGATAGCATGGTATCATTGGGAAATAGATGGACAGGATAGCATGGTGTCAATGGGATATAGATGGACAGGATAGCATGGTATCATTAGGAAATAGATTGACAGGAGAACATGGTATCATTGGGAAATAGATGGAGAGGATAGCATGGTATCATTGGGAAATAGACAGGATAGCATGGTATCATTGGGAAATAGATGGACAGGAGAACGTGGTATCATTGGGAAATAGATGGACAGGATAGCATGGTATCATAGGGAAATAGATGGGCAGGATAGCTTGATATCATTGGGAAATAGATGGACAGGATAGCATGGTATCATCGGGAAATAGATGGACATGATAGCATGGTATCATTGGGAACTAGATGCACAGGATAGGATGGTGTCATTGGAAAATAGATTGACAGGATAGCATGGCGTCATTGCAAAATAGATGGACAGGATAGCATGGTGTCATTGGGAAATAGATGGGCATGAATGGACAGGAATGCATGGTGTCATTGGGAAATAGATGGGCAGGATAGCATGATGTCATTGGGAAATAGATGGACAGGATAGCATGGTATCATTGGGAAATAGATGGACATGATAGCATGGTATCATTGGGAAATAGATGGACAGGATGGCATGGTATCATTGGGAAATAGACAGGATAGCATGGTATCATTGGGAAATAGATGGACAGGATAGCATGGTGTCAATGGGAAATAGATGGACAGGATAGCATGGTATCATTAGGAAATAGATTGACAGGAGAACATGGTATCATTGGGAAATAGATGGACAGGATAGCATGGTATCATTGGGAAATAGACAGGATAGCATGGTATCATTGGGAAATAAATGGACAGGATAGCATGATGTCATTGGGAAATAGATGGACAGGATAGCATGGTGTCATTGGGAAATAGATGGACAGGATAGCATGGTGTCATTGGGAATAGATGGACAGGAAAACATAGTATCATTGGGAAATAGATGGACAGGATAGCATGGTATCATTGGGAAATAGACAGGATAGCATGGTATCATTGGGAAATAGATGGACAGGATAGGATGGTATCATTGGGAAATAGATGGACAGAATAGCATGGTGTCATTGGGAAATAGATTGGTATAGATGGACAGGATAGCATGGTATCATTAGGAAATAGATGGGCAGGATAGCATGGTGTCATTGCGAAATAGATGGACAGGATAGCATGGTATCATTGGGAAATAGATGGACAGGATAGCATGGCGTCATTGCAAAATAGATGGACAGGATAGCATGGTGTCATTGGGAAATAGATGGGCATGAATGGACAGGATAGCATGGTGTCATTGTGAAATAGATGGACAGGATAGCATGGTGTCATTGGGAAATAGACAGGATAACATGGTATCATTGGGAAATAGGATAGCATGGTATCATTGAGAAATAAATGAACAGGATAGCATGGCATCATTGGGAAATAGATGGGCAGGGTAGCATGGTATCATTGGGAAATAGATGGACAGGAGAACATGGTATCATTGGGAAATAGATGGACAGGATAGCATGGTATCATAGGGAAATAGATGGGCAGGATAGCATGGTATCAACGGGAAATAGATGGACATGATAGCATGGTATCATTGGGAAATAGATGGACAGGATAGCATGGTGTCATTGGAAAATAGATGGACAGGATAGCATGGTGTCATTGGGAAATAGATGGACAGGATAGCGTGGCGTCATTGCGAAATAGATGGACAGGATAGCATGGTGTCATTGGGAAATAGATGGGCATGAATGGACAGGATAGCATGGTGTCATTGGGAAATAGATGGGCAGGATAGTATGGTGTCATTGGGAAATAGATGGACAGGATAGCATGGTATTATTGGGAAATAGATGGACAGGATAGCATGGTATCATTGGGAAATAGACAGGATAGCATGGTATCATTGGGAAATAGATGGACAGGATGGCATGGTGTCATTGGGAAATAGATGGACAGGATAGCATGGTATCATTGGGAAATAGATGAACAGGATAGCATGGTATCATTGGGAAATAGATGGACAGGATAGCATGGTATCATTAGGAAATAGATTGACAGGAGAACATGGTATCATTGGGAAATAGATGGACAGGATAGCATGGTATCATTGAGAAATAGACAGGATAGCATGGTATCATTTGGAAATAGATGGACAGGATAGCATGGTGTCATTGGGAAATAGATGGACAGGATAGCATGGTATCATTGGGAAATAGATGGACAGGAAAACATAGTATCATTGAGAAATAGATGGACAGGATAGCATGGTATTATTGGGAAATAGATGGACAGGATAGCATGGTATCATTGGAAAATAGATGGACAGAATAGCATGGTGTCATTGGGAAATAGATGGGCAGAGATGGACAGGATAGCATGGTGTCATTGGGAAATAGATGGGCAGGATAGCATGGTGTCATTGGGAAATAGATGGATAGGATAGCATGGTATCATTGGGAAATAGATGGACAGGAAAACATAGTATCATTGTGAAATAGATGGACAGGATAGCATGGTGTCATTGGGAAATAGACAGAATAGCATGGTATCATTGGGAAATAGATGGACAGGATAACATGGTGTCATTTGGAAATAGATGGACAGGATAGCATGGTGTCATTGGGAAATAGATGGGCTGAATAGCATGGTATCATTGAGAAATAGATGGACAGGAGAACATGGTATCATTGGGGAATAGATGGACAGGAGAACATGGTATCATTGGGAAATAGATGGACAGGATAGCATGGTATCATTGGGAAATAGGATAGCATGGTATCATTGGGAAATAGATGGATAGGATAGCATGGTATCATTGGGAAATAGATGGACAGGATAGCATGGTATCATTGAGAAATAGATGGACAGGATAGCATGGTGTCATTAGGAAATAGATGGACAGGAAATCATGGTGTCATTAGGAAATAGATGGACAGGATAGCATGGTATCATTGGGAAATAGATGGACAGGATAGCATAAAGCACATGTTGCACATTGTCATATACACAGGATCACATAAAGCCCATACTATGCACTATCACAAATAGGTGGTGCTCTACAGTTTCGTATTTTGTATAAGGGTTAGAAGTTTAAAGGAAAAGAATTTCCCTGGTTGTCCTCACTGGTTATACTGGCTATTTAAAAAAGACCTTGTATATCTTAGGTATTGTTCAAAGAACCTTTAATTCCCTTTATTTTGGTGTATGATTGATGGGTGTAATATGGGTTATAGAGTATTCAGCTTGGCCTTACTCCAGATGTGCACCTTTCAAAAAAACTGCTAGCTCCACTTGGTCACTTTCACTTCCTGGACTTCAAAAGTAAATTGTAAAAAAAAAGGAGCTGATAACTTTTATTACATTTTATATATTTGGTAATTTATCCATTGCACTTTCAGAATCTGGTATTGTCTAGTTGGGCTAAATTCATGTTCCCTATTTTAATAGGTGCTAAAGATAGTGTACTTAAGACTAATTCAGGCTGATTTTTTTAGCACAAGGGAGCAGTCATTTTGGTTAGCAGTGTGCTTAGATCGTGTACAGTTTCTAATTACAATATCCTAAGAAATGTCAGTCACATTACAACAAAGTAGCATAAAGGTATTCCAGCATTCTCTCCACTGTGCATGTTTCAAATGCAAACAACTTCACCTTACATATGTCACTCTCTCAAAAGTATATTCTAATAGGTGAGTGCCACCATAGTGAATGGGCAGGATCACAGGATCACATAAAGCCCATGTTATGCTCTATCACAGACAAGTGAAATAGCAGTATCACTAAAAGCTCATGTTATGCACTATCACAGATGAGTGAATGGGCTGTATAACATAAAACCCATGTTATGCACTATCACAGACAATGAATGTACTGGATAACATAAAGCACATTCTACAGACTATGACAATCTGAAAGATACTGCCAGGCCAATGTTTCTAGTAAAACCAATCAAGAGTTACACAGCATTTAAAACGCATTGGGGAAAGGCTGTTTCTATTTCCGTTTGTTCCCACAATCTGTTATAGAGTGAATAATTTTTTATGATCACAATTAATCCTATACTTAAGAAAATTACTGTTTGATACAAGTACCTTTATGATCAAGGTTTTATTGCAGAGACAATCAAGGGGTTACAATTCTAATTCTAACTACTAGAGAGTTAGAGCAGATTTATCTATTGATTTGCAATTTGTGAAAAATCTAAAGCAGAGCATTAGTGAGTCATGATACAATACAAGACAACTGATTTCTTAAGGAAAATCATTGAGATGGAAAGTTCATCAGCTAATGATGAAACCAGGCAGGAGGAAAGATATGATCATTTGACGCTAACAGAACATATCATAGAAATAGCTAGCACTTTGTCATTTAGACCTTACATGTACAAAAATAGCCTTGGAAAAATATGCATTATCTTTGAAAAATTAAGTTTCGATATCCTAAAGACCATTTGGATATCCTAAAGACCATTTGGATATCCTAAAGACCATTTCCTGAATCTATTCTTAATGGCCATTTGCAGTGGTTCTGCTATATTATATTAAAAGCTGATTGTGCGCAGAGATTCAGATTTGAAAGCAGAATGGACACTGCTCCGAGGAATAGACCAACATCTGAAATAATAAATAAAGTGATGACTATACATACAAAAGATACAGATGGGGGTTGAATAAATGATTTTCTGTTTGCAAAGGCTCTTAAGAAATGGAGTGATTGGAAACAGAGAATATTTACCAGCTAAGCAAACTGATTTAGGTATGCAGATAACTTGTATATTAATTGTCAAAGAAGTGGCTGTACAAAGTCATTAAATTTTTATGTATATTTAATTTAATTATTTATCTGTTAGTTTTAAATTTTTTTATTCCATTACATGCTATTGTAATGTAACATTGTTTACTGGACTAAACCATGTCCAAAATTGAGTTCAGTTCTGTTTGACCTGATTGACTTTTTTATTATTTCATTTATGTAAACATGTTGATTTGGGTCAGGGTTTTGGAGAAACCAAAGGGAATTTTATAGGCTATTATGTTTTAAATAAAGAAGGTTCATTAAATCATGCTAGAAAGTTATTTTCCATTAGGTAATGGTTCTTTGTAGAAAATGCTAATTTGTGACCTGAGGTTAAAACAGAGAACTGTATTAATTTATCTTGAGACTGTCAGAATTTAGTCATTTGGGCTTAAGACATTTGACATGTTAAGTTGTATTATATTGTGACCAGTTTGGGCTGAATTTTTGTTTTCTTCAAATTATTTAATTCAAGTGATTATTTTCCCTAGAGATACAAAAGTGCTCTGCTATAATTCTTGGACAAAGACATTCACTGAAATTTATACGGAATTCAAAACTGGAATAATGTTTTCTGTGATTCAACAAGAGATTGTTGACACATCAGTACTTTGCTGACTACAACAGACGTCATCGCCTTCCATCTTGAATTTCATCAGGATTTGAACTGAGATTGACTTAGAACTTTTCATTGATAGGACTTCTATTTTTTAATTCTTGGATTATTTTTGGATTTATTTTGCAATACCGTAAGTTCTTTTTTCTCATTTTTCACTTTGTAGTCTAGGGAAATAAATTATTTGTTAAATTTTACAAAGCTTGTTGTCTTCACTCTTTTCTGTTACTTATTTTAAGAGCATAGACGCGTAACAAAATTCTTGTTTTAAATTAGCTGTCTAGATACTAATTGTCAAAGAAGTGTTAGTATAACGTCATTAAATTCTTGTTTTAAATTGGGTACGTAGACAACTTATATCTATATATATATATATATATATATATATATATATATATATATATATATTAATTGTTAAAGAAGTGAATCATAGTAAGTCATTCAATGCTTGTTTTAAATTATGTAATCATATACCATATTATAATATTGTCACCCATCGGGTGTCATGTATCATTCTTTCCCCATTGCTGTACCATGATCCCCTATCTCCCTGCCCCATTTGGAGGTAGGTGGGACCTCCCTCTAATAAGAAAATTTCTGGCAGCATCTCTTTAGAAAAATGAGTGGGCAAGATCTCATAAAGCACATTTTATGCAAATATCGCAGAACAAAGGACATGCAGAATGACATCAAGCATATTTTATCCATGATCACAGACCAATGGATGGGCAGGATGACATCAAGCACATTTTATCCATGATCACAGACCAATGGATAGACAGAATGACATCAAGCACATTTTATCCATGATCACAGACCAATGGATGGGCAGGATGACATCAAGCACATTTTATCCATGATCACAGACCAGTGGATGGGCAGGATGACATCAAGCACATTTTATCCATGATCACAGAGCAGTGGATAGGCAGGATCACATAAAGCACATTTTATCCATGATCACAGAGCAATGGATGGGCTGGATCACAAAGCACAATTTATCCACAATCACAGAGCAGTGGATGGGCAGGATCACATAAAGCACATTTTATCCACTATTACAAACTATTGGATGGGCAGGATCACATAAAGCACACTTTATATATTATGACAGACCAATGAATGGACAGGATCACATAAAGCACATTTTATACACTATCATGGACCAATGGATAAACTGAATCACACAGAACACGTGCTATACACAATCACAGGCCATTGGAAGGCAGGATCATATAACAAACTTGTTATTCTTTAAAACACATATTAGGAAACATCTAGATATCATCAAAGTCTACTCAATTTATAAACACTCAAGTTTAAATCTGTGTTAATAAACAACAATGTATAGCTTTTGTAGAAGTTAGAATAAGCACTTCATCAGTAGCATGTTCAGAGGTCTTTTGTTGTTGTTGTTGTTGTTGTGGGGCTTTACGCCATTTTTCAGCACACGATAGGCTATACATGGCGGCCAGTATTAATGGTGGAGGAAGAAGCCGGGAAATCCACGGAAAGAACCACCGACCCACGAGAAGCTACTGGCAAGCTTTCTCACATATCCACATTCGCCGAATCTTAGACTTGAAACCAACGCAGACAGAGGTGAGATGGCAGTGATCCGTAACGGACAGCGCTTTAGACCACTTGGCCACTCGGGGCCCCAGAGGTCTTTTGTAACAGTTCATGAATGAAGTCATGTCTCATCAGTGATTTTTAAAACAATTTAATATTGGTCACTACTCAGATATAGAGAAGAAACCAGTAGCTGATGCTCAGTGCCATCAAATGCATTCATATTGCACTCTGGATTGAACAAGAGACCAGTTCTGCAAGAAAGCAAATGTTTCTGCAGTTGACATGGAAAAAAGTACCTCTGTTTTTAGAAGCTCTCAGGGGTCCAAGGTTCAAGGTCAAATTCTGCAGAAATTCTCATTCGATACACCATTCTCCCTGTAATATGTTCCCATGACACACTCATCTTCTCCCAGGACATGCCTCCTTTTCATACATCTGGTCAGCAGTGGCCAAACTTCAGAATAGCTACAGGCTAGACTTAAGTGAACAGGCATGAAGCCATTGTGACTAATTAACAGTTATTTCTTATCATTAAAGCAGAGATCCTGTATCTAGCTTCCTTTTAAGGACCCAGAGACAATTTGTAGTGGACATAAATTGCTTTTGGTCAAGCAGCTAGTGTATAGAAGGACCCAAGGATCTATTCATAGTGGACATAACTGCTCTTGGTCAGGCAGCAGCTAGAGTGTATAAAGGCCAGTGATTTATTCATAGCGGACATAAACTGCTCTTGGCCAGCTAGCAACTAGTGTGCATTAGGACCCAGTGACCAATTCATAGCGGACATAAACTTCTCTTTGTCAGCCAGCAACTAGTGTGTATTAGGACCCAGTGACCAATTCATAGCGGACATAAACTGCTCTTTGTCAGCCAGCAGCTAGCGTGTATGAGTTACTGTTGATGTTACTAAGTTTAGCCTGTGATTACAAGTAGATTGTATTGGGGTGCCCCTTGACTAACAAAAAGAATATTTTGTTATCCTATGAAACCTTTCATGACTTAAATCTCATTTGGTTGAAATCCCCTTGAAAATAAATCATTATGGTTCTGAATGCTTCTTTTATCTTTAGTGAACTATTTACTCAGTAAACTGAAATCTCTCCACTTTGATACTGATACCCATAGATTCTAAAGCCTTGTTTACTATACTGACTGTGATAATTGAAACCCTTGTACTCTGAAATGTGAAAGTTCTATCTACTGTACTGCGATAACTGAAACCCCTGTACTCTGAAATCTGAAAGCCCAATATAATGTACTGTGATAACTGAAACCCCTGTACTCTGAAATCTGAAAGCTCTATACACTGTACTGTGATAACTGAAACCCCTGTACTCTGAAATCCGAAAGCTCTATACACTGTACTGTGATAACTGAAACCCCTGTACTCTGAAATCTGAAAGCTCTATACACTGTACTGTGATAACTGAAACCCCTGTACTCTGAAATCTGAAAGCTCTATACACTGTACTGTGATAACTGAAACCCCTGTACTCTGAAAACTGAAACCTCTATGCTCTGAAGACTGAAAACCCTATACTCTAAAAATAGAAAATCCTGTTTGGTCCCAAAGGTCATTTGTACTAAAATGAACTCCATCAACCTGAAATGTGAGCAGATCATCAGGCAAACTGATGGGTGTTAAACAGTCCAAAGTATGCACATTAAAATAAAACCCTGTCTGCAACACACATAATGTACTGCAACCAAAGATGTCAGGAACACATAGAATGTCCTGTAATTAGAGATATCTGCAACACACATAATGTCCTGTAATTAAAGATATCTGCAACACACATAATGTCCTGTAATTAAAGATATCTGCAACACATATAATGTACTGCAGTCAAAGATATCTGGAACACAGTGTACTGAAATCAGATAACTTCAACCCACAATGTGCTGCAATTCATGGTATCTGCAACACACACAATGTACTGCAATCAATGATAACCATTTAAATAATTTCTACATTATTTAATGCAAGAAGACAATTGATGTCATTTTTAAATGAAACTTTTTGTTGAAAATCTTCTCAAAACCAAAAATTTTATTTAGTCCAGCAGGATGTCAGTTTGGGTTAGAAATTTCTATGTTATGTTATGTATGAATGTATGTATGTATGTATTGTGTGTTCAACTTTTGTTCATGATTGTAGATTGTACGGGTCAGTAAACAACATATTATATTGCTAACTTTTGTCCATGATTGTGGTAATGATCATATGTAAACAACATGTTTGCTTGGATTTGAGTCTGGGACCTTGTTTTTTTCCCTTGTAAATTGTATTGTCCACTTACTTTTTGTCTATATAAATTATAAATAAGTTGTTTGCTGATATTTGAGTAGATGGTCTAGCCTTTGTTTTTCACAAAATTTAGAATGTTCTTGAAGCAAACTTTGGACCCACATCCAGGTCATTGTATTGTGTCTTAAATTTTTATATAAGGTTGTGATCAACAAAAATATCTATTCCTATTTTAATATCTGTCTTTGTGGAATCACTTTTAGTTGTTTTCAGATATAACTTGAGAGGAATTGTAAAAGTGCTTATTGACTAGATTAACACTATTTAGGGATTATTATGAATTCATTCAAAGACATTTTGGATTACATTATTGTGGCAAATAAGGACATTCATGACTATTGGAATTCATTCAGAACACTATACTTTTGGTATTGTGATAGAACTTTCACGATTATTTAGGAAATTCGCAATACTGTAACTGCCTCGTAAATGTTAATTTTACAGCTTTGAGAATTAAATTATTTTAAGACCATATATTTGTAATGGTATGTACTAATGCATATATTTATTTATTGTATTTATTTATTACAGGATGCTGTCAGTTTTGAAAAAGAGGCCACTGATGAGGACTATGATAGCCTATGGATTTGTTAATGTGACAGCCGATGCATTGGAACAGAATCTTATCTCAAAGAAGAAAGTTTATGACTCACTGAAAACTGTCAGGGTCACTCTCGTAGGAACCTTTTTCATTGCCCCTTTGGTCTTCAACTGGATTCGACTGACAGAAAGACTCCTGCCTAGCAAGAAGGTCACAGCAGTTTTGATAAAAGTATTATGTGATCAGTTTCTGTTTGCACCAGTTGCAATCACCACATTTTACATAGGTATTATTGCACTATTATAACTACTATGAGCATTAGGTAAATAACTATAGGCATCAGGTAGTTCATTGTATAGCATTGTAAATAACTATGAGCATCAGGTAGTTCATTGTATAGCATTGTAAATAACTGGCCATCAGGTAGTTCATTGTATAGCATTGTAAATAACTGGCCATCAGGTAGTTCATTGTATAGCATTGTAAATAACTATGAGTATCAGGTAGTTCATTGTATAGTATTGTAAATAACTGGCCATCAGGTAGTTCATTGTATAGCATTGTAAATAACTAGGGCCATCATGTAGTTCATAGTATAGCATTGTAAATAACTATGAGCATCAGGTAGTTCATTGTAAAGGTTTGTAAATAACTAGGGGCATCAGGTAGTTCATTGTAAATTATTGTAAATAACTAGGGGCATCAGGCAGTTCATTTAAAAACATTGTAAATAACTAGGGGCATCAGGTAGTTCATAGTAATGCATTGTAAATAACTATGGGCATCAGGTAGTTCATCTTAAAGCATTGTAAATGACTATGAGCATCAGGTAGTTCATTTTAAAGCATTGTAATAACTTGGGGCATCAGGTAGTTCATAGTAAAGCATTGTAAATAACTAGGGGCATCAGGTATCTAAAGCATCAAGGTCCTTATGGATGACAATCACCAAATCTTTTTCATTGGATCACACATTTCTACTAGATCATAACGTAACTGTGTCTCATCATATCACTATATCATATCAATTCCACTGTCTCACGTCAGTATCATTGTATCACATCAATTCCACTGTTACATCAATATCACTATATCACATCAATATCACTATCACATCAATTCCACTATTACATCAATATCACTATATCACATCAATATCACTATATCACATCAATATCACTGTATCACATCAATTCCACTGTTACATCAGTATCATTTGTCACATCAGTATCACTATCACATCAATACCACTGTTAAATCAATATCACTGTCACATCAATTCCACTGTTTCACACCAATTCCACTGTATGGCTGTATCATATCAATACCACTGTGTCACATCAATACCGCCATGTCGCATCAAACCACTGTATCACACTGAACAGAATATGACTGAGGTCCATATATCATATACACTCTTATACAAGTCAGATCCAACTATGGACAACACAGACCCATATGTGCCATTGTGTACTGCACAGGCATTGTTTGTAACACTGATTAGTCCTAACAAACTTTCTAGACCTTAATCTTCCATTACATAATGCAGTGGCAGACCTGGGTCTATGCTGTTTTCAGTTCGATCTGAGTATTTTGCAAGTATATACAGTAAGATTTGATTTTTGAAATAGCTTTGCTTGCCTTTATTGACATTGTTCAGAAACTTTTGTCTCAGCTGCTGTAGTGATTTGATTAAAAATACCTGTAATCCAAATCATTTTTCCTTTGAAAGAGGTAGTCTTATTTTTTACATGGAAATCTATGTATTAACCAGTTTATTGACGACAAGAAGAGAAGACAATCTTGGAAAATTCTTATTGAGCACTGAAGAGTAATAAGAATTAAATATGAACATGTCACAGGAAATTCAATGATATTTCATATAAACAAAATTTATTTATTAGAATGATAATATATGGGATGTATTTTGGTATTTGCAAATAAGTATATTGAGAAACTAATAATGAAATTAAGTATTTTGTTTTGCAGGAACCAATATATTAGAAAGACAAAAAGACCTGCTTGCTGAATGGAAATGGAAGTTTTTTCCAACATGGACGGTATAGCCAATACATTATTAATTCAGAAAAAAATTAGGAATTTACTAAGCTTGCTTTATCAGCAACAAACATTGGTAATTTAAATATAAAGGTTCTTGGGAGTTACTCAATAAAATTATAATTTTTCTATGAGTTAGGTAGAACTAATTGCAAATAAATGTTTTAAATGTTCTGGTTTTCTTTATAGTATTTATGTCACATAGAGAAGACCTATATCTATTGTTCACATATCATGATTGTTTATGTGGTTTCTTTATTGAAGAGTTATTTCTGTTGTCCACATAGGCTGGATGTTTGAGTTTTCTTTATCCTTGTGTTTTCTTTAAAATATTGTGGTGGTTTTGATACTTTTCTGTGGTTCTTCATCATTGCTTAATCCTGGAGACCCTACCAATTAACCACCATAATTTTCTCACAGTTCAGGGAGTAAGTGAAAACAAATGTGCAGGGCAACCATTGTTCCAATTTTTTATTTACATAAGTATAAAGCAAAAGGAAATAAATTGAAAAGAAACTGTTTCAGGAATTTGGTGACTAATAAGTACGTTATCTTATTACAGTATATTGATTGGTCACTATAAAATGCCCTGGTAGACCTAAGTATAACATGGTCCTAAATATAACATGGTCCTAAACATAATATGGTCTTTATTATAAAATGGGTATCATTATGGATACCATTATCCCAGTTTGCTTATATTTTTTGTGTATTATGCCTCAATATAAAGCATCCTTGCATATAACATAGCACACTTCAAATTGCACCTCTAAGCAGCACTGTGGTGGGGTAGTACTAAATTTGTCGTTGTATAACCAATGTCCAACTGCTAATACCTCTGACCAAAATCTACCATTGAAAAATGCACCAGTTGATTGTAGCTTTAATTTGCTGTTTGCTTGGAACCATAATTAGAACTAGCAGTGTAGACAAATTCCATTAGATACAATTACACAATGACACATTGTGATTTTTGTTGTCTGCAGTTATGTTAAGTGTGATATCAGACCATATTGTTTCATAGAAACTAACATCATCAAGTCATTGATACAGTAGTAGAAAATTTAACATGAGAAAGAGATTCACATGGACTTATGAAGAAAACCATTTACTCTATCCTTGAGGAATGGGGATAAAATTGGATTTATTGTGAAGAAACACATTTACTCGTTCCTTGAGGAAGGGGGATAAATGCAAGTGACAAGCCAAACTTCTTTAAGCTGTTTCTTGTGACACAGGAAATGTTTTCAGGAAACCTATGAATAAATACCCCTTTTTCCCAATCAAACAGTCTTGCTGTAACACCATCCACTTCTCTTTCATCAGTTTGTTTAGAAATTTGTCAGTCAAAATGTTTGTCCAGTATTGATCACTTGTCTGTTAATATGTGTGTCAGTAATTTTTGATTTGTCTCCATGTCATCATCTGTGAAATCTGTTTTCTTTTTAAAATTCTAAGATTTGTCCAGACATGAATTCATTTGCATTAAGATGACTGACCTGTGTAGTAATTATTATTCCATCAGTTACTGTTATGCTTGTCAGTTCATCTTAATGTCAGTTAACCCCAACTGTAATCACACAACACAGTCTGATATCATTTTGTGTTAAAGCCGTATTAATAATTACATGGTACAGTCTGATATCATTTTTTATTAAAGGTGTATTACTAATCACATGGTACAGTCTGATATCATTTCGTATTAAAGCTGTATTACTAATCACATGGTACAGTCTGATATCATTTCGTATTAAAGCTGTATTACTAATCACCTGTACAGTATGATATTATTTTGTATTAAAGCTGTATTCCTAATCACATGGTACAATATGATATCATAGCTGTATTACTATTTACTGAAATCTATGAACTTTAAATTTCTATTTATCAACGTTGTCCTAATTGATTAACTTTAATAGCTAAGTTATATGTACTGTGAGCCTGTTTTATTTTTGGGGGATAAGTTTTGTGGTTTTGTAAAATACACAACATAATGACATTTTTAACTATGTAAACTCATTTATTGGGGAAGAAGATCTATTGTTTCAATGAAGATCAATGATTGTTTTGTATCCAGTCTGTGACATGTGGCAACCGTGAAAGCAATACAAATTGTATGCCACAAAAATAGTAACTATATAGTACTCCTCCTCACTGTGAATGTTAAGGTATACATTAGATTTAAGTGCAATATGACATTGTTTCTTTAGTCTTATCTTTTGTAACCTAAACAGAATGAAGCTTTTCTCAGATTTGACAAGTGCACATTACTTGTATACTTCCAGACTGGAATGATGTTCTGGCCTATTGCCCAAGCCATTAACTTCCGTTTCATACCATGGGAACTGAAAACCATTTATCTGCCATGCTGTTCCTTAATATGGACTACTTACCTATGTTATATGAAGGAAAAGGTAAAGTATGGCTGTAGAATATTGGGGAAGTGCAGATTGAGTCATATTATTGACCATAATATTTCAGTACTAAGCCCGAGTTCCATGATAATCTTGTCCCACTGTTTGAAAAATGTTGGTACAGTTTTTTTAGAAAGCTTTTTCCATTGATAAGGTCACCCTACACTTTGAAACATTTTATGAAGCTGACCATCTCTCCTTGCACTTCCAGACTCTCAGGTTATTAAGGGTAAGTGCAGAACCTACATAATATGATACACTTGATTATGGTCCAGCATATTGAAGAGTTTGTTGCAGCCCAGACAATATGCCAAAATGGTTTCCATTTACATAACAAGAGTTTGATATTGTTAAGTATATTTAATTCAGTTGTGTGCTTATATTTTGTCCATGATTGTAAGTTGTAAACGGAATGAACATAGTGAACTTTTGTCCAGGATTTTATACATGTAGAGTGTTTACATAGCATTTGAGTTTGGAACAGTCTTCTTTACAATTAGACTGGAATTTGTCCATTGGAATGATTCACATCTAGATCTAGTGAAAATTTGTACAAATAAGGATTTGATAAACAAATAATTAATTCCTGTTTTAGGTCATTCTGTGAAAGTCCATTTTGATGAGAATTTACAGATGTGTTCAGATATAATTCGAGAGGACTTATTTATTTAAAATATTAATTGGAATTAGTTAAGTTAAAATAATTAAAGAAACTTTGTAATCTCACACCTAATGAAACAAATCAAGCTATTTCACAAGTTAGGATCCTGTTTATGATCATTTTAATTACAGTATAACCTGACTACCTTACCTGAGCAATCTGATCTTCTAATGTAACCTGATTATGTTGTCCAAGCCAGGACCCTCATAATTATCATGATGGGAATCCAGACTGACTTGATTTTTGTAAAATCCAAATACTGTTACAAATTTGTAGTCAATAAAGTGAAAATATCCTGAGCGTTCAGTCTTATATTTGTCTGCTGATAAACAGTAAATTATTTTTTTACATAAATTCACCTCCATGATAATTTTATGGCTTGTGTACGTATCATTTATAAAATGTAGTATTGTATTTCATGTGACAGAGATTTTTATGGTGATTACTGTATTATTTTATTTTACATCTGCCTCATTTGATTTGGCTGGAGAAATTATTAATGAATATTAAAAACAGTTACTGTGTTAAGTGACAGTTTATTATATATAGTGCTCCTCCTTTGACTTTGGTAAGTGCTAGTTACTGGAATATCCCAAGTCTACCACCTAAATTGTTTTTTCTGTGTGGTCCAGGAGGTGACTTGTTTTGACAGATCTTGCTTTATGTATCAAATGTCACTTTTCATGGAAGCCATGGGGGTGCAAGTTTTCTAAATTGCTCACTTTTACAGATCACTGCCATCGCACCTCTGTTCATGTGGGTTCGAGTCTCAGACTCAGCCTATGTGGGTTTAAAGCTGGCCTGTAGCTACCTGTGGTTTGGTGGTTCTTCCCGGGGCTTTCCTGGGTTCTTCCCCAGCCAGTTACACTAGTCACCATGAATAGTCTGTCCTGTGCTGGAAGATGGCATTAAGCCCACCACCAACACCACCACAACAACAACAACAACACTTTTCATGGGTGTAAGGTGTAACAATCCAGCAGTCTTGTCAGGTGAAAAAAAAATTATGACAAAATTTTGGAGTTACATGTTATACCTTTGTGTTTGTTGTCTAATTGATTATGCAGAGGTTATGCAGGATTCGAGTTAAACTCCAGGTGACATTAAAAAAAATCAGGTTTTCAGGACTGCTCAAATTGAAAGTTTTGCAGTTAACTAAATGCTGGAATATGTGTATTTTGTTTGAAGCTAAGTATGATAAAATTATTTTTCAGGAAATCTCTTATTAATTTGAAAGTTGCATTTGTTTAGATTTTAATAATAATAAAATCTGTTGGCATTTATTTGATGAATCTTTTTATTTTTACAGGCCAGAATTTAAATTTAAAAGTTATTCCTATTAAATTTATTTTGAGAAGTTCAATAAATATATGTGGATCACTTTCTCTCAGTGATAGCTGGTACATGATTGTATTTTTCTTTTTCATTTCAAAAAGTGAGAAATCTTGATGATGAAGACAACTCAGAATCAACCACAGACCAGTCCAGTCTGATGACGTTAATTCAGTATCAACCAAAGACCAGTTCAGTCTGGTATACAGACTCATAATTAGCATTGTATGTTTTACTCAAGATTTAGTTAAGTTTTTGTATTTTTATCTTCAAGCTATATCAAGTGCTTGTACAATAATACTTCAAATAATTTATTAAAATTTTGTATGTTAATTATTGTTATTACGTAATTGTTATTATTGACTGTGTACAAGTTTAATCAGATGTGAAAATATGCTACATGGATATGCTACAGGAAAATCAGCCTGTGGAATAATGTGTGGATATGCTACAGGAAAATCTGCTTGTGGATTAATGTGTGGATAGTGTGGATATGCTACAGGAAAATCTGCTTGTGGAATAATGTGTGGATATTTTGTATGGATTAACATGTGAACAGACAAATAATTTCCTCAAATTGGTAAGTGCATAATTTGTAATTTCTGATTGTATGCACATCGTTGATTCAACTGGGGCACAAAGGGTATGTTGGATATAACACATTTCTGGTTGTTACAAAATTTTCAGTAGTTGTTGATGGTGTTCGGATATTTGTGGCCAGTGATTTGTATAGCAAGTGTTTCTGGAACATTGCTTTCTGTTAATTTCTGAGATTCATATTTTCTCACACTTGAGTTTGTAATGTGGTCAGAAGCCAAATCTGACAAGTTTACTTTCATAGCCATTTTTATCTTTAGGGCATTAAGCTTTCTTGTGCTAACTGGTGCCTGTAAAATCCATTCCTCGTTTTGCCCAGGTACATTCACTTGAGTTAAAGAGGCATGGTAGAATGGATGGTCAGGGTCACAAAATATCACTGGAACATTTGTTCTTATGTTTGTAGATAGTTACAGGATACCTATCTAGAAAGAGGGCTTAGCATACATCCTTAGTTTTTTATTTGTGTTTCTTGTGTTCTTCCTGTCCTCATCTTTGTCTCTTTTTAAACTCTAAATATTTTAGTTTAAGCTCACAATTTAGCTTTAACAAGAAATCTCCCTTTTGATGTGTGATTCAGATGTAATTTATATTACATACATGTGTGATTCAAATGTAATTTGTTACATACATGTGTGATTCAGATATAATTTATGTTACATACATATGTGATTCAAATGCAATTAATGTTAAGTACATGTGTGATTCAAATACAATTTATGTTAAGTACATGTGTGATTCAAATGTAATTTATGTTAAGTACATGTGTTATTCAGATATAATTTATGTTAAGTACATGTGTGATTCAAATGTAATTTATGTTAAGTACATGTATGATTCAAATGCAATTCATGTTAAGTACATGTGTGATTCAAATACAATTCATGTTAAGTGCATGTGTGATTCAAATATTATTATTTATTATTACAAAATAAACTATCTTGTTTCCAAAAGTTGTTTGCAATATTTGTTTACATTACAGACAATATTTATTGAAGAAAATTTAAAACATGGCTGGATAATTTAGCCATGATTACAACAAATATTAAACTTGGCACACAAGATGTTAGACATGCCTTCTTGACACAAACCATAGTTGGTCTCATCATTTTCATCTATTGCTTCCTCATTGTTTGAGTTGTCCTCATGTTTTGGAAAGGTGATGGACTGGTGGGAAATGGTGCTTTCTTTACTTGGTTTAACTTCAGTTACAGTATACTTCTCTGCCATGGAATCATGTTGGAATGTGGACTCCATTCGTGGTGTAACTGTTGACATATAATTAAAGCTGTCATATGTAAGAAACAACAAGATGTAATGAAAACTGAAGAACTATCAGGGCCACATTTCTTTAATTAAGCTTAATTCAAGTAAATAAATGTATACCACCATGAGTTTAGTCTCAATTTTGCATAGGGATCTCCATCTGTTTAGCTAATTATTTAGAGTTAGTGTTCTGTTTTGCATATTTTATTTGCAGAATGACAAATTGGCATATTCTTATGATTTATTACAAAATAAAATGTCTATTCTGCAGTGAGAGTTACTTTTGATAAGTATATAATGCTCTACCATAACATAAATGTTAAAATGTAACTTCTCAGCTAAGACAATAAAATTTTGATCCATATGAAAGTCAAGGTCATGTAGAGGTCATTTTCTTGTGGAGATAGTATTTCAGAAATTAATTTTACTTGGTTCACATTTTCCCTGTATGCAGTCTTTGAAAATTTTATAGAAGTGGGGGCAGTTAGTTTAAAAGTCTTTTTCAGGATAAGTGTTAAATTTCATGTTCTTTCATTGAAAGTAGTTTTGTTTTGATTCTTACAGGATGACCTTATTTTAGTTTTAAGTATGGTATTCCGAATTCTTAAACCATTTGAGACTAAATGTGCCACGGTGTAACAGCCAGTTCTTTCCCAATGCTGAAAGTTTCTCTGGGGAAAGAATCAGCTAGCTGATTCTTTCCCCAGGAAAAGAACTGGCTTGCTGATTCTTTACTACGCTGGTTATTTTTTTACCCCCTACATTAAGTTAGTTTCCCCTCCCCCAACCAATTAGTTTCTTTTCATCAATGGACTCTTTGGTTATAAGCTTAAGCCTACAAGTGCAATATCATACATGTAATGGGTCACTTAACAAATGGGGGGTGGGTTATAATCAGCTAGCTGATTCTTTCCCCGCTACAACCAAATAAATTTATTTTTGTTGATGGGCTCTTCGGCACTTAAGGCCTACAAGTGAAATATCATACATATAATGGGCCACTTCATAAATGGGGGGCAGAATCAGCTAGCCGATTCTTTCCCCCCTGCAACCAATTGATTTCTTTTCATTAATGGACTCTTTCCTAATCTGCTTAAGGCCCACATGTGAAATAGTATACATGTAATGGCTCACTTGACAAACTTTCAAATAGGGTTTATTTCCAATGAGCCTTTACATTATTACAGATTACAATTTCAGACTAATAACCTTTTAAAAATCAACTTACATAGAATAAGACAACTTTTTTTTAATACTCCTACCTCTTCTTAGCAACCTAACACTAAATTACAATGGTCATTTGCAAGGTTTGGAAATAAATTCCAGACTGAGTGAAAGTGTCCAAAGAAAAGGAACCAATCATACTGCTTAACTCCTTTGAAATTTGATCCATTAGCACTATACACATAAATGTCTGTGGATAACAGTGATGCAGCACCCATAATCTCGGCATCAGTTAGTATTTGACTACATTATTACTGTCCTGTAAATACTTATTTACATTGTTGTTGCTGAGGTAATTGCTAATTTTAGTAACTGTTGTGGAGCACATATGCCTGACAATACTATTATGGCAATTGTTGTAGCTCTCTTTACTTCCTGAAATTGCAAAGCTTAAAGCTCTTAATATACAATTACTATCACCTCATACAATTTGCAGATTTGTTGGAGGTGAGCATGTCTTGTGTAAATTATACTTTGATCTCATAAAGGTGATTTGCATTTTCCTGCAACTGTCTTAACATTTGTTTTTTTGTAGGTGGATTGAAGGTATTATTAATGTTTTTGTTCTCTTGTGTACCTGGGGCCTCCCTGGAAGTCTTGTTGGCAATCTTTTCGATTGTTGACTCATTTGTCTTTCAAAAACTTCAGGTGGATTACCATTACTTCTATTACTTATTCTTGGAGGAGTTGAAGTGTGATATTGTCTTTTGTCATGTCATTTCAGCAGTTCTTTCACTGCTTTCTTGGAATTTGTGGCATATTTGGTGGTGGTGTCTCCTTGTATAAAGTTTCAAATGGCTACTATGGTAAATGTTAAACAGCAGCTTGCCACTATGTTCATTTTGCAGTCTTACCCTGCCCTTTGTAAGAACATCTTTTACTATGTAAGGGCCCACCCACTGTGGTGCGAGTTTGCAGCCAAATCTCATTTTTTGGCATTCTTAATAAGAACAAGCACTCCCATTTGAAAGGTTTAAAGGCTTAATTTCTTCTATCAAAATTTTGCTTCTAGTGGAACTGTGCATTTTTAATGTTTTCTGTTACACTTTGACCTATAAACTCCCAGTTTGTTAATGTTTGCCAACACATCAACTTGTTGCAATCTCTGCTTTGGCAAGTGTTAGAAATGCGACAGGCCTTCCTACCGTATATAATCTTAAAAGGTGTGACCTTGGTAGATGCATGTACACTTGTCCTGTATACTGACAGTGTACTGGTCAATCCGAAATCACAATTTGTTGCTTGGTCATTGGTTACCTTGAATAGCATATTTCTTTCAGGGTTCTATTGTCATGTTCTTTCTGCCCATTGGTTTGTGGATGGTGTGCAGAGGAAATCCTGTGGTCTATATCCAACTCACTTGTTAGGTTATCTATGAGCTTGTTGATGAACTATTTTCCCTGATCAGTTGAGTCTACTGGACCAAGGTGACATATGATATTTAAGCAGAAATTCTGTTAATTTATCAGCACTTTTGTTGGGGAGACCTTCAGCCTCGGACCATTTGGATAACTGATTTCTGGCTGCAAAAATGTATTTGTTCCCATTGTCTGTAATTGGAAGAGGACCGACAATATCGAGTCGAACTAAACTCCACACTTTGGATGGCACTGGTATAGGATTCAGAGGAGGTGCTGCTTGTATTGGCCCTAGATTCACTCAACTGCATTTATCACAGTAACATCGTTGTAACATAAATATTTATTTTGATATGGTTGGTTTTAAAAACAAATATATTAATTTTTGGTGGGAATTTGTTCTTAGAAAATTCTTAAAATAACTTAGTATCTGAGTTTATAAATTTAGTTTTGCTACGGTAATTGTTCTGATGTATAAAATGTACAATTGGAGGAGGGGGAGAATCACCAAGCCAATTCATTCCCCAGGGAGAACTTTCAGCTGGAGGAGGAAAGAATTGGCTAGCCTGTTGTTTTGGAGGGGGGAAAAGAATCACCTTGCCAATTCTTTCCCCAGAGGGCAAACTTTCAGCTGGAGGGGGAAAGAATTGGCAAGCAAATTGTTTCCTCCAGGGAAAGAATTGGCTAGCTGATTCTTTCCCCGGGGAAACTTTCAGAAGGGTGAAAAATTTGACTACTACAGCAGTAATGGCCTTGTCTCTTCCTGACACGTTTCTCATCAGAGTGAGACTGTAGGGGTGGGGGATTCATTTTGACAAGGGCACATGCTTGGTATTGAGCCTGACAAAAGTGTAAGTTTTTCTTTAATAGCATAAAATAGTTTTATTGGGCTGATTTCAAGTTTGATTTACAAGCTGGAACTACATTTGAAGTACACTTATTTTTGGCCAATTTTTGTATCGTCACACCTCATTATAACACATAGGTTTAAAACTTGATGTATCACTTTGTTTTTGGTTTCTTTTATAGACAGATGTCAGGTTTAGGCTTTGCAAAATTTTTAAAAAATGAAAAGTACATTAACTTTGTTACTTCAGCCTGCATACTGACCTTAAAATTTATAAAAGACGACATTTTGTAATTTTACACACTTTAAACCAAACTCGCTGACTGTTAAGATAATAAAGACCCAAGTTTTCACCCCATCTGCATGAAAGATTTTTTTTAACATATCCGTATTTAGAAGTATCACACACTTTTAAATTAGATAAATTTGAAATCATGTATTCGTTCTTGTCTCCTATTTTTCTGTTTCCCATTCTTTATTTCGGGTTGTATCATTTTTATTATTCAATTATTCAAATTATCATAGTCATGGACTATCAGAACCTACTACATGGAGTGTTTCTGGACTACCTTGATATCATAGCCAATCAGAACCTATTCCTTGTCTACCTAGGCATTAGAGCCAATCAGAGCATGTGACATGGAGTGTCCCTTGACATTATATCCAATCAAAATCTGTTGCATGGAGTGTCCCTTGACATTATCGCCAATCAAAATCTGTTACATGGAGTGTTCATTGTCTAACTATGCATTATAGCCAGATTTTTTTTCTTGTATATTGAGGATAACCCCACGCTAACCCCTTACTTTCGATATCGATAGCCAACATACATGTTATTTCTTAGTAATTAGTAACAGATTAAACTGAATTATCTATCGAATTTTTCAGATTTAAAATTTAAAACAAATTACATAAACACTGCCTATTTACCGTTAGAACATGTCCTTCCATCTTCACGCATTGCGACCCCGTCTTCGCATGCACATGTCCTTCCAGTCGTCGAAGGAAGGCAAAGAGTGCTACAATCTCCATTGTTATTCGAGCAAAGAGCATTTCCTGAAAAATATATTAGGCTAAAAGGAAAATTCCACAACTTTTATGTAAAATAAATTAATTTTTTTTCTCGAAGAAAACGAAGATTTTATTAGGTACCAATAAATGCATGCGCATAAACAATAGTGTGAAAATATGTTTAAAAATGTAACTTAATAATAGAATTAAGTCTATGGCTTTAAGTTATGTAATTATGACTACAATTATATTCAAAATCAACATTTCATCTTCCGTATCTAACAGTAAAATAGTGCAGCCTGCCTAATCGGGCCTCTAAGTAGTCTAGACACCTGCCCATTGCAGCTGAATCCTACTAGTTTTGTGAATTGTTCCAGCGCAGAACCTTCTATAGACAACATATTCTGTTTTAAGTCCGGAGTAAACAGCTCTCTTTTTACGTTTTGGTTATTTTGCATTTTTTTAATTCTTTATAATAGATAAAGACTCACGTGGTTGACTGTCCACTGTATAAATCTCCAAAGCATCCAATCGACCTAATTCTGCTTTTTCAAACAGACGTTCTGTTTGATTTGGCTGAGATAGTGTCAGTTTTGTTATATATCTGTGGGAAAAAAGATAAAGTTTTTAGAAACAATATTTTTCCATTTGATGTAATACTGTCACGTATATGTTGGAAACCTGCTAAGATTTTATATTTACTTAAATATAACTTTTTCTTTTGTTTTAATTCACTCCACTGTATAATGGTCTGCCTTGTCAGCTTCCATTTCCAATCTACATATGTCAATATGTCAATACCCATCTACCTATGTATATAAGCTGTCTCATCGGTCTTTCCATTTCCCATCTACCTATGTCTAGGAGCTGAAAATGTTCAAGAGTACTTTGATATGATTTTGTCAATTTTATAATCGGGCATTCCCGAAGTAAACGTTTTGGCATAGAGTATCAATCTGTCCTTGTCTCACCTTCATATCTACAGCCGAGCTCTATAAAGATTTATGTTTAATAATGTAAACGTGGAAATACCACCAATATTGTGTTGGGTTTTTTTTATTATATAAAGATTAATTGAAATAATCTGCGATGATCAAATCTGCTTTATTATTCTGCAATAGAATGTCAGCCCTGCCTGAGCCCGCTAAAACGTGCGCAGATAATGAATTTGTTAACTTACGGTCTGTTCCATGCTGTGTAGTAAAGACTGCCGGCGCTATCATAGACAATGTCCATCAGATGAGCTTCAGAATCGACGAATATAACTTTTCTGTCACTGCCATCCAGTTTGCATGATTCAATTCTATTTGTAAGGCCGTCAGACCAATATAGTCGGTCAGCTGTAACAGATACAGAGCGCTCTTACGTATTAGTTCAAAATTAAAACAAATATGCAATGTGTATGTATGTTACATTATCAACCAAGAGCATTTCTTTAGCAGTGTTATATATATATATATATATATATATATATATATATATATATATATATGTGTGTGTGTGTGTGTGTGTGTGTGTGTGTGTGTGTGTGTGTGTGACTCAGAATTCCCAATAAAATGTTGACAGTATATATCCTACGGATTTCTTCTTTTGAGAAAAGACACAGAAGGTGAGTGTATGTTAGACGTCCAATATTGTATTTCTTATCGATTCCAGTTTACAAGTAATTGTAGTTTATAATGTGTGACTTTTGCAAATTCCCCTTTTCGCCACAAAAATGTGCAAATTTATGACTGCATTATCACTGTGTAATATCCACTGAATACTGAACGATCACATACGTTTCTACTAGGACATAAACGTGTGTACGTACAGGCCCGGCCCTAGGGCAAGGCGAACGAGGCAACTGCCTTGGGCCCCGCATTTCTCCGCAATGCAATTTTTTTTTTTTTTTTGCTTGGGGCCCCGCGCTCATAGTTTGCTGCCTTGGGCCCTGCACATCCTAGGGCCGGGCCTGTGTACGTACAATAAAAGATGTAGATTGTACTAGAAAATATCATGCATGTTAGAAAGACAAATGTACCTGAGTAATCCAAAGCTAGACCATTCGGCCACGTGACGCCAGTGTTAATGAACTTAATGCTATTCTGACCGTCCATTTCAGCACGGCCAATATGGGGGTCAGACCCATGGTCTGTCCAGAACATTACGCTGGAAACAAGAAACTAAAATATGTTAAAGATAAAGGGACCATACAAGGTTTGAATTCGATGGGTTGAAGTCTCAGAGAAATTGTTGCCTATTGCAGATTGTGTTGCTTGTTATTTTAACAGAAGCGTTTATTTCAAACATAATTATATGCCACATACCGTTCTAAAGATACTTGAGTTTGTTTAAATATATTTCATCGCCATTATAAAACATGCAAATGGGTAGGGCAAGAAGTTCTTCAACTATATTTTTAGCTGGCTACAACCCATCCGACACCCACGTCTATTGCAGAGAAAGCACTTAATATGGCAAGAAGCGAGAAGGAGTTTTTAAACTGTAAAACAAGATGTACTAAATAAGCATGTGAGATTATAATATCTGAGAAGGGCTCCAGTCACAACATTGCAACCGTCAAACCCAATAAAAGCGGCAAAATCAATTATATAGTCTATTATTTTTTTATTTATAGATGAAACATATCATTATCATGACGAAAATCTCCAGTTTTGGGGGTTTGTCTCTCAATGTTATGAAGAGCAATACACATAAACTACCATCTAAAGATAGATATAATTCTATGTTGTATTTTATTTCGGTATCTCAGTGGTTAGAGTACTGGACACGAAACTGAAAAGATGATGGTTAGAATCCTACAATTCTATTTTCCTGGTCGGTTATAGTGGCGTGTCTTTGGGTTAGTCACGTTTGCTCGGCTATACATAATCTACTTGTTTTACATTGTCATACGACACCAAATCAAATACGATATGCATCTGGAAGGAAGAGGGGTCTCATAATTTTCACAGCTTGATCCATTTTAGCTGGGTCTCAAAACATTTATAGCAAACATGAAATGTACAAAAGTGATACCCCATACATGCACTAAATTCATCATTTTAGGAATTAGGAACACTTTATTATGTCCGTTATATCAATTGAAGAGAGCATACCCTATTGACGGATGTAGGACAATAGCTCTAAGCTTCTGAAATCCCCTAACGAGCTGCTTGTGATGACCGTCAACAGAAAGGACGCCGATGAATCCTCCGCGAGCATTCGCGGATTCGTTGACACTTACAGCTGTGTAGTAGATGTTTCCCGTGGAAAAGTCTATGGCAAACCTATCAGGATGCACACTGTATCGGACTGCAGAATGAATACGAAAAGAAATTTTGCTATTATTTGTTTAAATTTTTATTTCTTACACATTTTTCGGTAACGATAACTCTTGTTGATATTAGTATTCTTTTTCTCATCTTATCCTGGAACAATGAGTTAAATTCTGGTCCATTGTTTCCATCAGTCCCTTCTAGTAGCAATAGTTTTAACGGCCCAGTAAGGTCTTATAACAACGATATGTTATCATTCGTTCATTTGAACAAATGACCTGTAAAACGTACGATCAATTTTATTTCGAATAATTAAATGATTTTAATATAATTGCACAAATTGAGACAAACCTTGATAACAGTACTAATGACATCATTTTGAAGACCGAAGACTATAATGAGCATATTAGATGTGAACGAATTAGCCATGAAGGAAGTGTAGTGGTTTATATTTTAGGTAAACTGTTTGTTTTTTAAAACAATGTTACAACTTTTCTCGCGCGTGATCTTGAAGGATTGGTGATAGAAATATTACTGGCTAAAGGTTTGAGATCTTTTGGCTGTAACTTACCACCTTCCCTAGGAAAATAATCATTTCTCAGACCTTTGAGATCGTACACTCAGAAAATTCACCTTAGGAGAAAATAAGTGATCACACATTTATTCTTACATTGCTGCAGGACCATACTGTTTTATGCAATAAATGAGGTACCCCGAGGGTTAGGCTGCAGGACCATAATGTTCTATGCAATAAATGAGGCACCCTGAGCTATAGAAGCTGACTTTGAAAAATGTACTTCTTCACTTTCTGATATCAACTGATGAACTAAACTAGAGGACTGTAGGGACGTGGACATTGACGTGGAAAGTTTTATTTCAACTTATATCAGCTTAATGAAAGAGTACATTCAATTTGGTACTCTAACTGTGTGAACAATGGACCAACTTTGGTACGATAACGCAGAACGTGGAATAAGCACGTGACTGCATGGGGAAGTTAACTATTAAAAGAAACAATTGATTGCACTGCCCCCCCCCCCCGAAAAAATACAAAATAAGGTAATTAATAATTTTAAAAAATACTACAGTAAACGTTATGCAGAAATATGAAACAATTTCGGAACAGGTTCGAAAGACTACTCTAAATTTATTCACTAGGGTGAGCAAGGGAACATCACAACAGCGATTCCGCCACTTGTGTGTAGCAATGCAGATGGTTCTAACTTTTTTGCTTTTAGTTGATGCCATTTTAGTCGACTTCTGAATTTCCTTGTTCAAACAAACAGAAAGTGATGATACTAACATTAGATTACCAGACAGACAACTTAGAACAAATAAGAAACTGGCTGCATCTGTAATCAGTGAACATGCACATTTTGATGTAATGCACATCTTGCCCAGCCACAAAGCTTGTGGTCTAGATAAAACAGAAAAACTCTTAAAAGAATATATTTCCCTCATACTTGAGCGGGCGTTAATCTACCGACGTCGTGTGGGATGAAAGGGCTGTAAAATTAGAAAGAGGTGTGACTCGTCTAATGAGGAAGTGTTGCGCTCAAAATACACCAAGAAATTCATTATCTACATTGGTAGACCGGCGTAGATTTCACAAGCTTTGCTACTTTCCTATACTTGTATATGGCGTATCTTCCTCGTATATTTCTGATCTATTGCTGCCACTAGTTGGTGAATCAAAACAGATAATCTTAGAAATAATAATCACTTCATGCAAGTGAACACTCATCTAAAGAAATGACGGAATTCCTTTACAGATTCAACAGTACATACGTGGAATAATCTCCCCGATTCAATAAAGTAAGAAGCAAATTACTCAACAATTAAAAGTAAAAATGAGTTTAAGACCACTTACGTGCCTTCCGAGTATGTAGATGGTCCGAATTTGGAATACATGTAGTGATGTGCATTATGACTAGTACATAAACAGTGTAACAAATTATTTTCTATGCACATGTGTGGTAAGAACATTCTGCTATAAGGGTTATTGGACTCGTCTGTGAATGAAAATTGGTGTTTATATCATGCACATCAAGATTATATAAAGAAGTCAAGCGTTTTATGTCACCTTTTCTTTTACAAAGAAACAGTACACTATATTCTCTTCTTTTTCTTTTTTAGACCTCTATTCCACATTTAAATACTGCAAAGGTCTTCAAGCTCTCAAGAACTGAGCCATAATCAGGTATATTACTTGTATCTGCAAAAGTACGTTTTCTCTCTCTCTCTCTCTCTCTCTCTCTCTCTCTCTCTCTCTCTCTCTCTCTCTCTCGTAGTATCCCAGTAAATTCATATTCAGTATTAGTGTGCCTCATTCAATGTATAATGTACAACGTTCTGTAGGGCGATTGCTAAATTGTGCAATACCTTTTAGCCAAATCCCACTCTAACACTTACGGAGATACAATATGTTGGAGCTGCAATGACTGTTGAATTTAATTTTCCATGGATATAAGTTACCAAACAAAACACCTGCATGTATCTGTCTAGCAATACGTTTGGTTATATTCTTGCTATATTCTTGCTAATGTCTCTAGTTATAGTCTTGTCAATGTCTCTAGTTATAGTCTTGTCAATGTCTCTAGTTACAATCTTGTCAATGTCGTTAGTTATAGTCTTGTCATTGTCTCTAGTTATAGTCTTGTCAATGTGTCTAGTTACAGTCTTGTCAATGTCCTTAGTTATAGTCTTGTCAATGTCTTTAGTTATAGTCTTGTCAATGTCTTTAGTTACAATCTTGTCAATGTCTCAAGTTATAGTCTTGTCAATGTCTCTAGCTATATTTTTGTCGATGCCTTTAGTTATATTCTTGTCAGTACTCTTAATTATATTCTTGTCAATGTCTCTAGTTATAGTCTTGTCAATGTCTCTAGTTATAATCCTGTCAATGCCTTTAGTTATATTCTTGCCAATGCCCTTAATTACATTCTTGTCAGTACCCTTATATATATATATATATATATATATATATATATATATATATATATATATATATATATATATATATATATATTCGTTTCAAATTCTTTCAGTTCCTTTATTTCCCTCACGTAGCTAATATCCTACCTCCTGTTGGAAACAGAACCGTCTCTGATAATTCATCAAGGCTTACGGTGTAGATCTTCTGTTCTGTTGACGATCCCCAGATCACCATTTTCCTTGTATAGTCATACGCGATTCCACTTGGATTTAAAATCTGTTTGATGTCTATCGCCTGAACATCAATGTTGTTAGCGTCCAGTGCTAGTTGATATATCATATCATGGGTCCAATCGGATACCAGTAGAAAATTGCTGAATACCGGATCTGCATTTTTAGCAAAATGAAAGGTAAACTCAATAGTCATGTCGTAGCATTTGCATTTTGCTGAATATGCATCTTCGCCCCTGTGCTTGTACGGTGAATGGGAGGGTCGGTATGCATGTGTATGTTGTTTTGCAGGTATGTATTGGTTAGTAGGCGGGAATATAGATTGTACACATGCTGGCTAAGAGAGAGAGAGAGAGAGAGAGAGAGAGAGAGAGAGAGAGAGAGAATAATCTATAGGCCCAAATGAACAATAACAACGTATTTTCCACGCACTGTTTTCGAACTTTAGTGCTTATATATATATATATATATATATATATATATATATATATATATATATATATATACTATATATATATATATATATAAGGCAATCTTTTTTAGTCAATGAAAGACTATGAAGCTTGAGTGGGTGATACTAGGTCAAAGTAATGTGATCTTGTATTGTAACTGTAAATACGGTTGTATGGAGATATCAATAATCTGATAATTTGATTTTAGTTAATATTCCTGAAATGGGTTCAGCATGTCACAACTAGCAGGGGTAGGATTGACACTGAATCTATGCACGAGACCCAAGAAAACATGAAAAAATGGGATGTGGTTGGAGTAAAGATCAAAGTT